>WNWK01004104.1:0-147783 GCA_009830355.1 Cherax destructor
AAAATTCTATCCAGACAGACTCTGTATGTGTTAATTCAGATTTTATACCCGTTTTTATGCAACAATTTTAATGATCACGGACATAGAGTGCCACCCCACCCCCTTCCCGATACTTCTGTCTACTTGGAACAATTTAAAACCCTGAATGTGACATTCGGCAGGCATGTCCCGATTTTTCATATTAAACCATGTCTCAGTTATTGCAAAAACATCTATATTACCCGTACTTGCAACTAATCTCAACTCGTCCATCTTATTCCTAGCACTACGACTATTGGTGTAATATACATTTAAAGACCCTCCTTTCTCTTTACCCTTCCTGCTCATTTCTGTTTTCCACTATACCTATTACTGTCCTTGTCACCTAGTGCCACTGGCTTTCCAATACCCCTTATTCTGCATATTTTTAGTTCCCTAGAATTTATAACATTACTACACTGGGACTTCACTGGTTTCCCCATAACCCATACCACTAACTTTTTCTAGTTTAAAGCCCTAACAGCTCCCTCCACTGCAGTTGCCAGTGCCCCCACCCCAGACCCCAGACCTAGATAAGTGAACCCCATCCCTGGCATACATGTCATTTCTGCCATAGAAGAGGTCCCAGTTGTCAATGAATGTTACTGCATTTTCCTTACAGTATTTGTCCAGCCAGCAATTGACACCAATTGCCCTGGACAACCATTCATTTCCAACTCCTCTCCTTGGCAAAACACCACATATGACAGGGTTCCCACCCTTCTTTCTAATTCTGTCTATTGCTGACCTGTATCTGCTAATCAGCTCCTCACTCCTACGTCTGCCAACATCGTTGCCTCCAGCACTGAGACAGATAATAGGATTGCTCCCATTACCTCTCATGATGTCGTCCAGACGGCTAACAATATCCTTCATCCCAGCCCCAGGATAACACACCCTCTGTCTCCTATTCCTCTCCTTAAGACAAAATTCCCTATCCATAAACTTAATCTGACTATCCCCAACTAAAACAATGTTCTTACCTCGACTGGCGGTGTGCATGACGTTCTCGACGGTCTTTGTAGAAATGGTCTTCGCTGGGATGTCCTCACATTCGTCATCCTTGGTCCCGTTCGTCGTGACGTTCCCAGTAGTCGACTCACATTCGTCTGGTAGCACAGAAAAGGAGTTCGAAGTTTCCACAGCAGTCTCTTTCTTCTTCGTCGTTACTACCTCTCCATTCGTCTTCTTGATCTTCAACTTCGTTCCATGAAGTCCGGCCACTGCCCAGGTTCCCTTCTTGACCTGAGGACTCACAACAGGAGGACTACTACGAATCCTCTTGTTTTCCTCCGTCAATCGCAATATCTCTAGCTTCGCTACCCTCAATTCCTCCTTAAGCTGCTTGTAAAGTTGCTCAATAGGGGGCATCCTGGCTCAGTCCACAGGGAGCACACTAGACACGTCTTCACTGAGCTATGAACAGGTCACCACTGACCAGCAATGGTCACCACTGACCATCTAAATATGCTTCCACACTCTGCTACCCATTTGCACCCATGATAAAAAGGTCTTTCCTTCCTGACCCACCTGTATGGGTAAATTTAATCAGGTTGAGTTGGTTCAGTTCTGCAAGTCGCAGGCATGTTGCAGATTTCGAATACTATTACTTTATAATTATAAACCCACCCTTTATAGTAATGACAGAGACTCTTACGCCCTGACGAAGGTACTGGGTAGTAGCCCAGTAACAGATCTAGCCGAGATATGTACTTTGCATGACCCACTAGGTCAGTAACGCAGATATCCACCTAGACACATCACTGACCTGTGCACATGCAACTCACCTGGTTAATGAATGAGACTGCACAAGCCCCACGGATTATTACTGGCATCAATAACATTATTTACGGGAAGGAAAATCACCTCTGCCTGTAACAGTTTTAACTTTCCTGTGTTAACACGATCTGTGTTGCTCTTTAATAGACACAACATTATTAATATGCGCACCGTGTAAACCAGGTATACACAACTGACTCACATGTCCTAATATACATAAAAAATTGAATCATCTATTTGCAATACTTATTTCACCTTAATTCAATAGAGACCAGACACCAGGTCATCTTAACATACGTCACCACCGCCAGATGTGTCAATAATATTACTGTCGTGCCGAATAGGTAAAATTGGTTTAAAGATATATATTTTTTTCATTTATGTTAACGTAAAAATTAATAATTTTGTACCAAAAAAACCTTAGAAAACTTATTTGACCTTATTATAACAGCAGTATCGATTTGCTTTTAACCTGACACCTTACTTAGGCCTACAAAAGATACCAGAGAGGCATGTCACAGGCATGTCACAGGCATGTTGATTACAATGGAATGGGGAGCAAGACATGGCGAGACATAACGAGATGCTACGAGACATGGCGAGACATAACGAGATGCTACGAGACATGGCGAGACATAACGAGATGCTACGAGACATGGCATGGCATAACGAGATGCTACGAGACATGGCATGGCATAACGAGATCCGCCAAAACATAGCGAGAAATAACGAGGCATGAGGAGAGATAAGCCTCATTAACATAAGAGGAGATCATGATGCTGAAGCATAACCCAATAAATTATTATTATGTGAACTTTTGTTGTCATGGCTGAGTATCCACCTCCAGCCTCACCTTATACCTCCAGCCTCACCTTATACCTCCAGCCTCACCTTATACCTCCAGCCTCACCTTATACCTCCAGCCTCACCTTATACCTCCAGCCTCACCCTACACCTCCAGCCTCACCCTACACCTCCAGCCTCACCTTATACCTCCAGCTTCACCTTATACCTCCAGCCTCACCTTACCTCAGCCTCACCTATACCTCCAGCCTCACTCTATACCTCCAGCTTCACTCTATACCTCCAGCTTCACTCTATACCTCCAGCCTCACCCTATACCTCCAGCCTCACTCTATACCTCCAGCCTCACCTTACACCTCCAGCCTCACCCTATACCTCCAGCCTCACCTATACCTCCAGCCTCAGCCTATACCTCCAGCCTCAGCCTATACCTCCAGCCTCAGCCTATACCTCCAGCCTCACCTTATACCTCCAGCCTCACCCTATACCTCCAGCCTCACCTTATACCTCCAGCCTCACCTTATACCTCCAGCCTCACCTTATACCTCCAGCCTCACCCTACACCTCCAGCCTCACCTTATACCTCCAGCCTCACCCTACACCTCCAGCCTCACCTTATACCTCCAGCCTCACCCTACACCTCCAGCCTCACCTTATACCTCCAGCCTCACCCTATACCTCCAGCTTCACCCTACACCTCCAGCCTCACCCTATACCTCCAGCCTCACCCTATACCTCCAGTCTCACCCTACACCTCCAGCCTCACCTTATACCTCCAGCCTCTCCCTATACCTCCAGCCTCACCTATACCTCCAGCCTCACCCTACACCTCCAGCCTCACCCTACACCTCCAGCCTCACCTTAAACCTCCAGTCTCACCTTTCACCTCCAGCCTCACTCCTAGTCACCTCCTCAGCCTCACCTATACCTCAGCCTCACCCTACACCTCCAGCCTCACTTATACTCCAGCTTCACCCTACACCTCCAGCCTCACCCTATACCTCCAGCTCACCCTACACCTCCAGCCTCACCCTATACCTCCAGCCTCACCCTATACCTCCAGCCTCACCCTACACCTCCAGCCTCATCTTATACCTCCAGCTTCACCCTACACCTCCAGCCTCACCCTATACCTCCAGCTTCACCCTACACCTCCAGCCTCACCCTATACTTCCAGCCTCACCCTATACCTCCAGTCTCACCCTACACCTCCAGCCTCACCCTATACCACTCAGCCTTCACCTAACCTCCAGCCTCACCTATACCTCAGCCTCACCTACCTCAGCTCACCTACACTCCAGCCTCACCTACACCTCCTACTCACCTATACCTCCAGCCTCACCTAACCTCCAGCCTCACCTATACCTCCAGCCTCACCTATACCTCCAGCCTCACTATACCTCCAGCTCACCCTACCTCCAGCCTCACCCTATACCTCCAGCCTCACCCTACCTCCAGCTCACCCTATACTCACCCACCTCACCTCTACCTCCAGCTCACTTCTTACTCATACCACTCCTACTCAGCCTCACCTACTCAGCTCCTACTCAGCTCACCCTATACTCCAGCCTCACCTATACCTCCAGCCTCACCCTAACCTCCAGCTCACCTATACCATCCTCTCACCTCCACACTCACCTATACCTCCAGCCTCACCCTATACCTCCAGCCTCACCTATACCTCCAGCCTCACCTAACTCCAGCTCACCCTAACCTCCAGCTCACCTATACCTCCAGCTCACCTATACCTCCAGCTCACCTATACCTCCCGCCTCACCTTACCTCCAGCCTCACCTATACCTCAGCTCACCTATACTCCAGCCTCACCTATACCTCCAGCTCACCTATACTCCAGCCTCACTAACCACTCACTTCACTCCAGCTCACCTATACCTCCAGCTCACCTTACCTCCAGCCTCACCTAACCTCCAGCTCACCTAACCTCCAGCCTCACCTATACCTCCAGCCTCACCCATACCTCCAGCCTCACCTAACCTCACTCACTTTACCTCCACCACCCTAACTCCAGCCTCACCTCACCTACCCACCCACCTCTCACCTCCAGCCTCACCACCTAACCCACCACCCACCTCAGCTCACCTATCACTCCAGCTCACCTATACCTCCACTCACTCCATACCTCCAGCCTCACCTTACCCACACCACCTACCTCCACTCACACACTCACCACTCACCTCCACCTCACCATACCCAGTCACCCTCCATCCAGCTCACCATCCACTCACCACCATACTCACACCACCACCAGCTACCCACACTACCACTACCACTCACCAACCTCCACCACTCCACCCCACTCACCACCACCACTCACCACCTACACCTCCACCACCACTGACCACCACCACCACTACCACCACCTCACCACTACCACCTACCACCTCCACCTACCACCACTCTTCCACCACCACCACTCCACCACTAACCACGATACCACTCCACCACTCCACCACTACCCCATCACCACCACCACCACCACGCCACCACTACCTACTCACTACACACCATCACCACTAACCACTCCACTCCACCTCTCCACCTACACTACCACCATCCACCAACTACCACTCACCACCAACCACATGCCACCAACTCACCACTACCACCATCACCACACACTCACCACCACTGCCATCACTGACATGACCACTCATCAGATGCAAATACCACATCACATAACAGCCACCAATGCCACCATGAACCATTACCACAACATCACCACTACCAATAACCACCACTGATGATCATGACCACCATCACACTACACCATGCCACACACACATGATACTCAATCATACCATCTATCATACCACCTACACTTGACCTACCACTGACCACAATCAACATGATATCCATGAACCACACATCATGCATTACAATACCACCATCACACATGATGCCTACAGCTGGCACCATCAACATCGTCACCATAACCACCATCTATAATTATTAATAAAGTTTAAAAAATTATGAAAAAATGAAATTCTTCAAGCGTACTTCCCTAAAAATCTTCCAACTGGATATAAGAATTTTCAAATTACTAACATTTTAAATTAAGAAAATAGTTTATGTCATAAGAGATAACATCTGAAGGTCGACAACCTCGCTAAACTTTACCTGGAAAGTGCTTCTAAAAGTGATCAAGTGGACCACAGTCATGCAGTGGATGATCAAATGGACCACAATCATACAGTGGATGATCAAGTGGACCACAATCATACAGTGGATGATTAAGTGGACCACAATCATACAGTGGATTATCAAGTGAACCACAATCATACAGTGGATGATCAAGTGGACCACAATCATACAGTGGATGATCAAGTGGACCACAATCATACAGTGGATTATCAAGTGAACCACAATCATACAGTGGATGATCAAGTGGACCACAATCATACAGTGGATTATCAAGTGAACCACAATCATACAGTGGATGATCAAGTGGACCACAATCATACAGTGGATGATTAAGTGGACCACAATCATACAGTGGATTATCAAGTGAACCACAATCATACAGTGGATGATCAAGTGGACCACAATCATACAGTGGATGATCAAGTGGACCACAATCATACAGTGGATGATTAAGTGGACCACAATCATACAGTGGATTATCAAGTGAACCACAATCATACAGTGGATGATCAAGTGGACCACAATCATACAGTGGATGATCAAGTGGACCACAATCATACAGTGGATTATCAAGTGAACCACAATCATACAGTGGATGATCAAGTGGACCACAATCATACAGTGGATGATCAAGTGGACCACAATCATACAGTGGATTATCAAGTGGACCACAATCATACAGTGGATGATTAAGTGGACCACAATCATACAGTGGATGATTAAGTGGACCACAGTCATACAGTGGATGATAAAGTGGGCCACAGTTATACAGTGGATGATTAAGTGGACCACAGTCAAACAGTGGATGATCAAGTGGACCACAATCATACAGTGGTTGATTAAGTGGACCACAGTCATACAGTGGATGATCAAGTGGGCCACAGTTATACAATGGATGATTAAGTGGACCACAGTCAAACAGTGGATGATCAAGTGGACCACAATCATACAGTGGATGATTAAGTGGACCACAATCATACAGTGGATGATTAAGTGGACCACAGTCATACAGTGGATGATCAAGTGGACCACAATCATACAGTGGATGATTAAGTGGACCACAATCATACAGTGGATGATTAAGTGGACCACAGTCATACAGTGGATGATAAAGTGGGCCACAGTTATACAGTGGATGATTAAGTGGACCACAGTCAAACAGTGGATGATCAAGTGGACCACAATCATACAGTGGTTGATTAAGTGGACCACAGTCATACAGTGGATGATCAAGGGGGCCACAGTTATACAGTGGATGATTAAGTGGACCACAGTCAAACAGTGGATGATCAAGTGGACCACAATCATACAGTGGATGATTAAGTGGACCACAATCATACAGTGGATGATTAAGTGGACCACAGTCAACAGTGGATGATCAAGTGGACCACAATCATACAGTGGATGATCAAGTGGACCACAATCATACAGTGGATTATCAAGTGGACCACAATCATACAGTGGATGATTAAGTGGACCACAGTCATACAGTGGATGATCAAGTGGACCACAATCATACAGTGGATTATCAAGTGGACCACAATCATACAGTGGATGATTAAGTGGACCACAGTCATACAGTGGATGATTAAGTGGACCGCAGTCATACAGTGGATGATCAAGTGGACCACAATCATACAGTGGATTATCAAGTGGACCACAATCATACAGTGGATTATCAAGTGGACCACAATCATACAGTGGATTATCAGTGGACCACAATCATACAGTGGATTATAAGTGGACCACAATCATACAGTGGATTATCAAGTGGACCACAATCATACAGTGGATTATCAAGTGGACCACAATCATACAGTGATTATCAAGTGGACCACAATCATACAGTGGATGATTAAGTGGACCACAATCATACAGTGGATTTCAAGTGACCACAATCATACAGTGGATTATCAAGTGGACCACAATCATACAGTGGATGATCAAGTGGACCACAATCATACAGTGGATTATCAAGTGGACCACAATCATACAGTGGATGATTAAGTGGACCACAATCATACAGTGGATTATCAAGTGGACCACAATCATACAGTGGATTATCAAGTGGACCACAATCATACAGTGGATTATCAAGTGGACCACAATCATACAGTGGATGATCAAGTGGACCACAATCATACAGTGGATTATCAAGTGGACCACAATCATACAGTGGATTATCAAGTGGACCACAATCATACAGTGCACTGGACTGAAGAAACCACTGGCAGGCGAAATGTTTCCAGAATCAATATTGACAAGTGTTAGACAAGTGTTAGACAAGTGTTAGACAAGTGTTAGACAAGTGTTAGACAAGTGTTAGACAAGTGTTAGACAAGTGTTTCATTGTTGAGTGTTGCGCTGAGACGCAGCAGAGGCACTAGAGATGTAAACACGATGTAATCAGTCCAACATCCTTGAAGACCTGTTGTATACCATTATCATACTCAAGCTATGAGTACACTGCGCTAGAACACAGTAAGTGTAAAGGGACCATGACTCTTCATCACCCACCTTCATGCATAAGAGTGATTACCAAGAGACGCCTGGCTGTCTTTAAGAGGGAACTCTACACATTCCAGTTCCTGATCAGCCTGGCTGTGGTGCATTAATCGGACGCAGGTGGCGGGTACTAACAGCCTGCTCCATCAGGTTAGCAATCAGAAGACCTGGTTAGGGATTGGGCCGCGGGGGCGGTGACCTCCAAAAGCAACTACAGGTAACCTATAAGTAACCATCCAGTATATGACACTGCTACATCCTGTGCAGGACACACTCCTATATCCTGTGCAGGACACACTCCATCCTGTGCAGGATACACACCTTCATTCTGTGTAGGACACATATCCTGAGCAGGATACACGCCTACATCCTGTATAGGATACACGCCTACATCCTGTGCAGGATACACGCCTACATCCTGTGCAGGATACACGCCTACATCCTGTGCAGGACACACATCCTATGCAAGATACACATCTACATCCTGTGCAGGATACACTCCTACATCTTGTGCAGGACACACTTCTACATCCTGTGCAAGATACACACCTACCTCCCGTGCAGAACACTCCTACATCCTGTGAAGGACACACCTACACATGTGCAGGAAATACACCTACAGCCTATTCAGAATACACTCCTACATCTAGTTATAATGTAGACTACACTAGTATAAGATTTATTCATTGTTATTGCTAATAAAACATAGAAGTGAAGTACTTACATATTTACCAAGAGCATCATCAATGTATTGAGACAGGAGCTAGGCTGCCAGGCTTTCTTATCCAGATGTTGTTTACATTTTATAATTATAGTATTTTCAGAGGCAAGGGTTGTAAAATTAAATTATTTTAGGCTAGGATGTTCAATGAAGATCAGAGAAGGTTGCTTAAGTCTACTGGTGGCTGAAGAGTCGTGTAATTATGGGGTTTAGTGGGGTTTAATGAGGGATGTGTTGCCTTGACCAGGGAATAAAAGTAACATTGTTTTCTTTAGTGATTTTCTAGAGTTGTATTTGTTTTGGAAAAGTTATTATATACCGGCAGTGTTCTCTGAGTCTCATGGTGTGGTTCTGAATAAAATTTCAATGGTTATAAAGTAGGGTTAGAAATATACTTAGGATTTTCTTAATCCAGAGAATAAACTTTTTTTTTTAGGGGAAGATTTTTGTATTATTATTCTTACAGGTTTTGATTATATTTATTTATATATATTTAGGGTGGTTATATATCTCCTGGTATTTCCTCAGTTGTTGGGAGCTATTAATTGTGTTGATTTAAAATTTTTGTGGTGGTTAGTTTGTGAAAGGGGGAGGTGGTGTGAATAAGTAAGTTTATGTAGGTACAAGTATACATAAGTACGTTTATGTAGGTACAGGTATACATAAGTACAATTATCATACATAGTAACATATGTCTAAATTACCTAGGATAACCCCAAATAAAGCCGCTCTTGTTTGGCACTATTCTTTCTGGCTGGGATTGAGATGTAAGCACATGGTTGTGCCCTGGAGGATTGATAAGGATTGCTGAACTGGGGAGGAGACTGAAGCAATCCTTCAGCTGTAAGCAGAGAATTTGGGATGTTGTTGTGGTTCATGTAGTTTAAGGTGTTATCATTCTTGCCTTGTATATCATTGTATATCAATAAACTGTACATATGGGCACACATTACGCGTGATTATAGGTATGAGTTATGTTATTTGTGACTGTTATGTGGCTATGCTATATGGATTTTAAGATAATGTAGAGGAAGTTACAAGGGGGAGAATAACATCTGCAGTAACTTAAGTGTTCCTACTAACTACTGTAAATTACAAACTACTGGCATTATACTAAACAACTGTGTGTATTTTCATCCCCCCATATTAATTATAATAGTTAATTATAAAAGTTATATTGATAATGAAGAGTTGTAGTGGCATTATATGTTCATTACTGAGACAGTGGGTTCTTTTTATTAATGCTTATTATAGGGATCTTGTGGTGATGAGGCACACACTTCTGATGGCAGGATAATTTAATAACTGTTGGTGGCAGACTTTGAATAGTAATTGAGACATTTGAATAATTACGATAGACCCTAAACATAATACCCCTTCATGACTAATCTGAGTAGTAATTAAATAAGCATAAATACTCCTTCATGAAACAAATTTTTAGGGGAAATGAAAATGCACACCCACATAATGCCAGTAGTTTGTAATTTACAGTAGTTAACAGACACTATATTACCACTAAAGTTATCCTCCACTTCTTTTACTTTATCTTCATTAACCCAAAATCAGTATAACAATAAATATAACTAACCACTATAAACACACAACTTATATATAATAATCACACTTGTAATTTAGAATTTATTGACACAAGGCAAGAATAACAAAACTTATTTGCCTTTACACTACAATAATCACAATAACATACCAAATTATCGACTCCTCAGGAATGTTCCAACATCTTTCCAAGTTGTTCACCAGACCTTTTGAATACTCTAGAGTACAACCATGTCTTTACATCTCAATCCCAGGCTGAGATAATGGTGGTAAACCAGAGCAAGGTGAGCCCTGTCCTCCCCAGTGATGGCCACAACAGCACCCACACACATTCATAACCTCCACAATCTAACACACACAAACAAGTAAATAACAGTAATCAGCTAATTACTAGCTTCCAATAACCTTGACATATTTTGGTATTATATATAAGCAGATTGTAGGTATTGACGAAATAACAGAGGGTTTTTCAGCGCTTTAAATGCATATAGTTGTAACGTAAACATATAATAATAATAATAAATATTTTTGTCCCTAAAAGGTTATTCCCAGCATTATAAGAGTCCTAAATATATCTCTAACCCTTCTTTATAACAATTTAAATTTTATTTATAGCCACACTATGAACCACAAAGAACACTGCCAGAAATTAATCTCTCAAAACATATACAACTGTCAAAAATCAATAAAGCAAACAGTGTTACTCTTCCCCCCCCCCAACCTTCTGGCAAAACAAACACATCTCTCATTAAAATCCATTAAATCCCATAATTATATTGCTCCGCAACTACCAATATACCTTAGGAACGTTCTTTGATCTTCATAGAACAGCCTAGCCTAAAATAATTTAAAGTTACAAACCCTGCCTCCGAAAATACCGTAATTATAAAATGTAAACAACATCTGAACAGGACTCACTTGCAACAGCTCAAACCCCAACCGTTCCCTGAGCTGGTTGCAAACGTGCTGAGCTGGTTGCAAACGTGCTGCGCTGGTTGCAAACGTGCTGCGCTGGTTGCAAACGTGCTGAGCTGGTTGCAAACGTGCTGAGGTGGTTGCAAACGTGCTGAGCTGGTTGCAAACGTGCTGCGCTGGTTGCAAACGTGCTGAGCTGGTTGCAAACGTGCTGAGGTGGTTGCAAACGTGCTGAGCTGGTTGCAAACGTGCTGAGCTGGTTGCAAATGTGTTATTACGATTTCAGAAGCAAAACATGGTAGCCAGGCTGCGCAAAGTCAGTGTATTAGAGATGCTCTTAGTAAACAAATACAACTCCTTAAATCTTATATTTTATTATCAATAATATAATGAATGAATTCTATACTAGTAAGCAACATTACACTGTGCAGGATATACTCTAACATCCTGTGCAAGACACACTCCTACTGCCTGTGCAGGATACACACCTACATCCTGTGAATAATACACTCCATCCTGTGCAGGATGCACACCTTCATCCAGTACATGGCACGCCTACATCCTGTGCAGGATACACTCCATCCTGTGCAGGATGCACACCTACATCCTGTGAATAATACACTCCATCCTGTGCAGGATACACACCTACATCCTGTGAATAATACACTCCATCCTGTGCAGGATGCACACCTTCATCCTGTACATGGCACGCCTACATCCTGTGCAGGATACACTCCATCCTGTGCAGGATGCACACCTACATCCTGTGAGATCACTCCATCTGGCAGGATCACGACCTACATCCTGTATCGGATAAACTCCTTCCTGTGCAGGATGCACACCTTCATCCTGTACATGGCACGCCTACATCCTGTGCAGGATGCACTCCATCATGTGCAGGATGCACACCTTCATCCTGTACAGGACACGCCTACATCCTGTATCGGATAAACTCCTTCCTGTGCAGGATGCACACCTTCATCCTGTACATGGCACGCCTACATCCTGTGCAGGATGCACTCCATCATGTGCAGGATGCACACCTTCATCCTGTACAGGACACGCCTACATCCTGTATCGGATAAACTCCTTCCTGTGCAGGATGCACACCTTCATCCTGTACAGGACACGCCTACATCCTCCGCAGGACACACCTACATCCTGTGTAGGACACTCACCTACATCCTGTATAGGACACTCACCTACATCCATTGCAGGACACTCACCTACATCCTGTGCAGGACACTCACCTACATCCTGTGTAGGACACATTCCTATATCCTATGCAGGACACATTCCAATAGCTTGTCCAGGACATACTTTTCCATCGCGTCCAGGACATACTCCTACGTTGTGTCCAGGACACATACCCACATCATGTCCAGGACACACTCCTACATTGCGTCTGGGACACACTCCTTCATCATTTTCAGGATACACTATTATATAGTGTGTAGGACACACTCCTATATCGTATCCAGGACACACTCCTATATCGTATCCAGGACACACTCCTACATCGTGTCCAGGACACAGCTGTATCTAACATGTATGTGTGAAGACACCCACATAGCATTATTATCTGTCCACAGCGTTCACTGAAGTCAGAATTTCCTGCTATGTTATTGGAGTCATTTTGAGGTTCTGTTAAGTGAAGATACTGTTACTGGCTTCAGTTATATCGCACTCCACATGTTCCCTTTTTTATAATGATTGTAATATAGATCGTGGACGTATTTTAATAAGATGGTGGAGGGAGGAGGGTCCAGGAGGAGCTTTTGGCTTCATCTCTTACGATTAGAAGTGTGCCAAGAGCAAAGAACCATTGTGGATGCCTGTGTGTGTGGGGGGGGGATTGATGTTCAACCAGGCACACGTAAGTGTACTCTGGTGTAGCATGACGTATCTATGCAGCTGTGTCAGCTCTGTTAGGTTCATGCGAGGTGCTATAAAAAAAAAAGATCCTGGACTGCTGCGAAAAAATAATATATAGGTTTGCCTAATCACCTAGTTGAAGGCGTCTCCTTCAAAGTGCTCTTGATGGGAGGCTATACACTGATCCCAGCGCCTCTGTCGCTTCTCGTAACATTTCTGGAACCTTTTTCTAACGAAGTCTAGTGTAGCCTGCGATTCTGTTTGAATCTCTGCGTTATTAAAACGCCGTTCCTTGAGTGACATTTTTTTTGTGGGGGGGGGGGGGGGGGAAGGTCACAGGGAGCTAGATCTAGGGAGAAGGGAAGGTGGGGGACGATCGCCATGTTGTCTTTCGTCAGAAAATGATGATATTTCTGGTCTTGAGTGACCAAGCGGGGCTCATATTTCACATATAATATCCTTGTCTTCAAATTTTCAGTCAAAATACTTTGACTCGACCCATAAGAAATTGCGACAGCACTTGCAGTGTCTTGGACACTGATAACGATCTTCGTGAATAACCTTCTTCACTTTTACAATGTTTGCGTATGTTTATGACGTTGATAGACAACCAGAGCGTACGTCTTTCTCAACTGACGTTCATCTGGCTTTAAATCGAGATAACCATTTAAAACATTGTGTCTGACCCATTGCTTTATTGCTAAATGTTTCCTGAAACATTTTATTAATTTCACTAGCCATTTTACCGAGTTTGAAAAAAATCACAAACACATGCTGTTCATTCTTTGGAAGATTCCTTTCTGTTTCACACACAAAAAAAATCGTAACAACGCATGAGAACACGACAAAAAAGAAAAAAATACTCATCTAACATCGAAATGATGGACCGCAGTGAAACTGGCCACGCTGCTTCACAAAGTAGTGTACACTGTCACCATATTGCGTCAAGGAAGCTCACAGTAATTAGAGTCTGGAAACGTTTTGATAACACCTCATATACTGATCCATCACAGTATCCATAAAGTTGTTCCAGCTCTCTTCAGGTTTTTCCCATATTTACTTGGTTTTGATCCATCACAGTATCCATAAAGTTGTTCCAGCTCTCTCAGGTTCATATACTGATCCATCACAGTATCCATAAAGTTGTTCCAGCTCTCTCAGGTTCATATACTGATCCATCACAGTATCCATAAAGTTGTTCCAGCTCTCTCAGGTTCATATACTGACCCATCACAGTATCCATAAAGTTGTTCCAGCTCTCTCAGGTTCAAATACTGACCCATCACAGTATACCTTTACCTTTGCTAAACATTTGAAGGATTTCGAGAACATTTCTACACTCGCAGCCCGGCCCTAGGCCAGGCTTATCTAGTGCTTACCTTGTAAACCTGGCTGTTGCTGCCGACGGCCGGTGACCCACATTTTTATCACAGCCTGGTTGATCTGGCACTTGCCGGAAGTGAACGTTCATTTTTTTTTAAACTTTCCTACCTGTTCCGGCAGTGTTTCTTATATTTTGTGGTAGTGTTAACAAGTCTGAGGTCAGGGATGTTGATATAATATTCTCTTAATGTACCCACGGCCGCTTTGTTTTTCACTAGGTTTATTTTACACATTCTCTCACGTCTCTCACATCAGTAGGTTGTTATGGCAGTGTGCCGATTTGGGACAAGGCCCTCAAGTACAATCCACGTATATTATTATGTATCTCTCTCTTCACTTTAGCATATATATATTTAGGACTCAGGTGTTCCCAGAAATTTCAATGCTTTATTGGTTGTATGTGGGCTGTAAATGATAGTATCTGTTCTAGGTGTGATATATCTCCTGCCCAGAGAGGAACCTTCAACACCGAACATTGTCCTGGCTTTCGTAATATTTGCCTTATTGTGTTCTCTGAAAGAAAGGTTTCCTAACATTATTACATCCAGATCATTCACATGTTTATTTATTTATATTTGATGATAATCTGGAATTTTATAAACAGTGTCTCTTGAGTTCTTCGTTCTTTCCATGACTAAGGAGTTGGAACTTGTCACTACTGAAAGTCATGTTAGTCTTCACTGCCCACTCTAACACTTTACTTATATCTTGCTGCAATATTTTCGTTTCCTTGACCGAGGTGATTTTCAAGCTAATTTTGCCAGGTTAGGTTAGGTAAGGTTCGTCAGAAAACAGGACAAGTGTTTCCTGACGCGGGTCTTAGTCAGATGATGACCCGCCGTTTTAGCTTTTGGTCATCTGACCGAGGCCTTCCGCTGGCTTACCGGTCCACCCCTTTAAAAATTATGGTCAATTATAACCATTTCTTAGTTGAATAATGACGTAATTTTGCCATCATCTGCAAATGTTAATACTTAACTATGGCGAGTGTTTTCATATACTGTATGTCTGGTATGAGGATAAGAAACAGTAAAGGTGCCAGGACCGTGCCTTGCAGTACTGAGCTTTATATTTTGCTAATGCTGGATTTTGCTCTGTTAACTTTTACACACTGTGTTCTGTTTGTAAGAAAATTGAAAACCCATTTGCCTACTTTCCCGGTCTACCCAACGCTCTCTATTTGCTTTCACTTCATTATCATATTTGTTAAATGCCATTGTGCAATCCCTGTTGTCCACATCTGTCCTCCGGTTTCTTCAAACGTCTCCTAAATTTTGACAAGAATGATATTCGTGTTCTAAATTCATGCTGGTTATGGTTGTGTATATTATGTGTTCCATAAAGTTCGTCTCATCACCTTTTCAAAGACTTTATAATGTGCGACGTTAGGATTAATGGTTTGTAATTTATGTCCCAGCTCTCCCATGAAGCTTTACTGATCCATCGTAGAAAATAAGGAGAGGGTTAGCACTAAGAGTATTATTGATGTAGTTGTCAACGTGCTTTAGAAAGTAAGTTAGCACAATAAACTTAAGAATGTAGCGTATAAACATTCATAAGGTTCACTCTAAGGCCGCTGTTGATCTCACACTCGCACTTAAAAGTTTCTGAAAGAGCTTATGACGAAAGCTAATATTTACCTTACTAATATCTTGCTAGTTCTTATACATACATTCCGTCTTTTGTTAATATGTAGGACGAGCGGGGTCGATAGGACTAAACATTAGACATTGTGTTGGAATGTTTGTCATGCATTACAGCCGTCTACACGAGGTACCTCTCATGCATTACAGCCGTCTACACGAGGTACCTCTCATGCATTACAGCCGTCTACACGAGGTACCTCTCATGCATTACAGCCGTCTACACGAGGTACCTCTCATGCATTACAGCCGTCTACACGAGGTACCTCTCATGCATTACAGCCGTCTACACGAGGTACCTCTCATGCATTACAGCCGTCTACACGAGGTACCTCATGCATTATACCACACCAGGCAACCACCGGCTCCAACTGAACTCTGTTTATGGATTAACGGTATTTTCTCACCACTACGAATTACAGTATAAGTAGGTTAGACGTCACTGCCTCTACCTAGGTAGATGTTCTTACGTAGTTGTGTAAGAGGGCATTCATATCAGATTCAGAAATACCCATGACTGGGCGTTCCAAAGTAGATTGGTGCCGTCACTGGGACAACACAATCTGTGAGTGAAAAAAGTCTGTCAGCCTCCTCCAGCCTTGCGTCCCCAGGGTGACACTTGTTAATATATATATTCCAAAATGTCCCCTTCAAGGGGGAAGTGGGTGCCTTGGTGCTGCTGAAGCGCCCGTGATTGAAAAAAATGGAGTCACACTTTCTTTTTATTTATTTTTTTTAGGATCAAGACTGATTACGTCCCATTCCCCAGACGTTGTATGACCCCCCTACGACTTTAGCGCTTCCCTCATAATTATATCAACAGCCATTGAGGATCGTAGGATAAAGGTAGTGATATTTTGGAATATAGGGATAAATATCTTAAAATAAGTATATTTAGATGGAAATTATATGTTAGGTAGGTGGTATGAAATACTGGGAAATGCATTCAATATATTAAATATATTGAACGGAATTTATACTAAAAAATATGTAACGATATGTGAATGTGTGGTAAAATAAGTATTTAGACAAAAATGTCTTGAATAAGATTATAAGTGTATTTTTTTACGAAACATTTAGGTGAAATGAGAAGTTGAGAATGAGAAGTATGATAGAATGTGTTGAAGGAAAGTAAAAATGGTAAGATATTTGGGTTTGAATATTCACACTGTGGTTAGTATAAGTAGATCAATGAAGGAGGAGGAGGAGGATAATGGTGAAATACGGTTGAATGTGAGGGAAATAGTACATTTTGGGGAGAAGTATAGTAAACAGGTTCTGAGATACGGTAAATATTTTTATGTGTAATACATATAGTACATGTATTGTGTCGAGTTCTAATTAAAATTCATTGATTTCTTATTCAAGAGGATTGTGTTGTAATTTATCGACTTTCAATGTAAAATTCAGGGTATTTTGTATGTGGAAAGGGTGATATATTTTAATTATAGGGAATATATGTAAAGTGGCATTTGGTAACACTATGGAATGGTATATTAGAAAGGAGAATGGAAGGTTAAACAACATGTTAGCAGCTGTTCGATGGTGTCAAGACGAGTAAGGGAGAGTAAAAGCTGTGTTGAATTTTCAAGTGAAGCTTATTAGTTGAGATAATATTTGTGGCATTAACAAGTGAGGGAGTATATGTGAATATAACGGTGTGTGAGCGTCTTGTAGCAAGGTGGGCGAGTCTAGTCTGGGTGAAGGTGTAGCAAGGTGGGCGAGTCTAGTCTGGGTGAAGGTGTAGCAAGGTGGGCGAGTCTAGTCTGGGTGAAGGTGTAGCAAGGTGGGCGAGTCTAGTCTGGGTGAAGGTGTAGCAAGGTGGGCGAGTCTAGTCTGGGTGAAGGTGTAGCAAGGTGGGCGAGTCTAGTCTGGGTGAAGGTGTAGCAAGGTGGGCGAGTCTAGTCTGGGTGAAGGTGTAGCAAGGTGGGCGAGTCTAGTCTGGGTGAAGGTGATGACACACTGTCACAGGTGAGATTTTTTAACTAATAAGAAATAAGTAAAGAGCATATGTGTTTTAAAATCTATATGGGTAATTGTAAGTATTTATAATAAATATGAATACTAATTTTTTTTGTAGACATTGAGAGAAAAATAAGTGAAATATAGAACAATAATGATTAGTATACTGAAAAACTATGATTTCTTGTACGTGATACTTACAGGTCATCGAGAGATTAAGACCAGTGCCAAGACATTGTCCTGACGAATATTATAAGTAACTAAGTATGATTTCTTGAAGGGGTTATACTGTATGTAAAGTGCGGCAGAGGTTGGTAAGTGTGTGTCACTTGGTGTTCCAGAGAGAATGGGAATGTATTATAGTGTATTTATTTTTGTGTCATCAGCGAATTTGCTGATATTGCTTGTTATTCTCTCGTCAAGGTCATTCATGTATATTATGAACAATAATGGGCCTAACACTGATCCTTTTGGAACACCATTTGTGACTGATCCTCACTCAGATTTCACCCCATTTATGCCCACTCTTTGCTTCCTGCTGGTAACTCATTACAGTTGTAACCGGGTGTGGACGTGTGAATTGCTCATTACTTTATAATTTGTTCATGATTGTAATCATGTATAAACGTAAGTAAGTAAGTAAACTTACTTACATGATTCATTACCTTTGTAACTTGTGAGTTCATTACATTTGTACCTTGTTCAGCTATCAAAACTTTGGGACCCAGTCTCTGGACCCATTATGTACCTCTGTAATCCGTTGACTACCCCCCACAGGATGGATATGGGGTGCATAATAAAGATATTAAACGTGTGGTTAACCACGCCTCGCACAGTACCATAAGATGCCACTTTCTTTGACGGTCTTTTGAGTGGTGCTCTATCAAAGTTTTGTTAAAGTCCAAACAAACAATATCGAATTCCTTATCATGATCAACTGCCTCAAATGTTTTACTGAAGAAGTCGGTAAATTAGTGAGGCACTAACGGCACCTGGTGAATTAGTGAGGCAGGAACGGCACCTGGTGAATTAGTGAGGCAGGAACGGCACCTGGTGAATTAGTGAGGCAGGAACGGTACCTGGTGAATTAGTGAGGCAGGAACGGTACCTGGTGAATTAGTGAGGCAGGAACGGCACCTGGTGAATTAGTGAGGCAGGAACGGTACCTGGTGAATTAGTGAGGCAGGAACGGTACCTGGTGAATTAGTGAGGCAGGAACGGCACCTGATGAATTAGTGAGGCAGGAACGGCACCTGGTGAATTAGTGAGGCAGGAACGGCACCTGATGAATTAGTGAGGCAGGAACGGCACCTGGTGAATTAGTGAGGCAGGAACGGCACCTGATGAATTAGTGAGGCAGGAACGGCACCTGGTGAATTAGTGAGGCAGGAACGGCACCTGGTGAATTAGTGAGGCAGGAACGGCACCTGGTGAATTAGTGAGGCAGGAACGGCACCTGGTGAATTAGTGAGGCAGGAACGGTACCTGGTGAATTAGTGAGGCAGGTGACTTTATATAAGATATAATTGACTCTAATTATTTGCCTACAATTGAGGTCATGTTTATTGGGAGGTAATTTGACGGTAATGCCTTATCCCCTGCTTTAAAAATAGAAACTTATTCCCTGCTTTAAAAATAAGTAATTATCGCCAGCTTTAAAAGTAGCAACTTATCCCCTGCTTTAAAAATAGGAACTTATCGCTTGCTTTAAAAATAGGAAGTTATCGCTTACTTTAAAAATACCAGAGGGTATTACGAATACTGGTTGGTGTAGCAACTAGTTGAAGGCAATGGGAACAAACTGTTGGAAGACTGGTGTGATTGTTGGAAGACTGGTGTGATTGTTGGAAGACTGGTGTGATTGTTGGAAGACTGGTGTGATTGTTGGAAGACTGGTGTGATTGTTGGAAGACTGGTGTGATTGTTGGAAGACTGGTGTGATTGTTGGAAGACTGGTGTGATTGTTGGAAGACTGGTGTGATTGTTGGAAGACTGGTGTGATTGTGAAGTTGGGCATATGTTGAAATTGTGACTCAATAAAAATAAATAATAGAGGTGAGTTAATTCAGAAGGAATTTGCTATACTCATTCACAGAAGGTTTAATTCCCACTCGTGGAGGAATATTTGACAGCTTCGGGAGGGAGAGTTTGGATTACAAGATCTTTAAGCGAATTAAAGAGTATATTGTTTAATATTTGTATGTGTGTGCGTGTTTGTACTTACCGTACCAGTTGTGGTTGCAGAGGTCGATTCACAGCTCCCGACCCCGGCTACTAGGTCCACTCTCTCCCTGCTCCATTAGCACTATCGTATCTCTTCTTAAAACTATGTATGAATCTTGCCTCCATTACATCACTCTTCAGATTGTTCCACTTCCTGACAACTCTATGACTGAAGAAATACTTCCTAACATCCCTGTGGCTCATCTGAGTCTTCAATTTCCAGTTGTGACCCCTTGTTGCTGTGTCTCATCTCTGAAACATTCTGTTTCTATCCACCTTATCAATTCCTCTGTATTTTGTATGTCGTTATCATGTCTTCCATATTCCTCATGTCGTCCAGTGTTGTCAGGTCAATTTCCCTTAACCTCTCCTCGTAGGACATGCTCCTTAGCTCCAGGATTAGTCTTGTTGTAAACCTTTGCACTTTTTCTAATTTCTTGACGTGCTTCACCAAGTGTGGGTTCCAAACTGGTACGCATACGCCAATATGGGCCTGACGTACACGGTGTACACTCTTAAACGATTCCTTACTGAGGTATCGGAACGCTATTCTTAAGTTTATCAGGCGCCCATATGCTGTAGTAGTTATTTGGTTGTGCTCCTCAAGAGATATGCTGGACATTATACTCACCCCAAGACCCTTTTCTTTGAGTGAAGTTTGCAGTGTTTGGCTCCCTAGCCTGTACTCTTTCTGCTGTCTTCTTTGCCTTTCCCCAATCTTCATGACTTTGCACTTGGTGGGGTTAAACTCCAGGAGCCAGTTGCTGGACCAGGGTTACAGCCTGTTCATGTCCAGGAGCCAGTTGCTGGACCAGGGTTACAGCCTGTTCATGTCCAGGAGCCAGTTGCTGGACCAGAGTTACAGCCTGTTCATGTAAAGGAGCCAGTTGCTGGACCAGGGTTACAGCCTGTTCATGTCCAGGAGCCAGTTGTTGGACCAGGGTTACAGCCTGTCCAGATCTCTTTGAAGTCCTTCCTGATCCTCATACGACTGATTTTTTCTCATTAGCTTCACATCGTTCGTAAACAGGGACACTTCTGAGTCTATCCCTTCCATCATGTCATTCACATATACAAGAAACAGCATCGGTCCTAGGATTGACCCCTGCGGAACCCCACTCGTCACAGGCGCCCACTCGTCACAGGCGCCCACTCTGACATGGTCACGTACCTTGACTCATTGTTGCCTTCCTGTCAGGTATTCTCTGATCCATTATAGTGCCTTTCCTGTTATACGTGTCTGATACTCTAGCTTTTGCAGTCCAAGAAAATGAAGACTACCACCTTTTCGTAGGTTTGTGACACAGGGTTTCCCTTCCCTGAAACCATGTTGGTTGTCGTATATAAGCTAATTTCTTTCCAAGTGCTCCTCCACTCTTATCCTGATAATCTTGTGTGTGTGCGTGTGTGTGTGTGTGTGTGTGTGTGTGTACTCACCTAGTTGTACTCACTTAGTTGTGGTTGCAGGGGTCGAGTCACAGCTCCTGGCCCCGCCTCTTCACTGGTCGCTACTACATCACTCTTCCTGCTCCATGAGCTTTATCATACCTCGTCACAGGCGCCCACTCTGACACATCGCCACGTACCATGACTCGCTGTTGTCTTCCTGACAGGTATTCCCTAATCCATTGCAGTGCCTTTCCTGTTATCCCTGCCTGGTCCTCCAGCTTTTGCACTAATCTCTTGTGTGGAACTGTGTCAAACCCCTTCTTACAGTCCAAGAAAACGCAATCTACCCACCTCTCTCTCTCTCTCTCTCTCTCTCTCTCTCTCTCTCTCTCTCTCTCTCTCTCTCGCTCTCGCTCTCGCTCTCGCTCTCTCTCTCTCTCTCTCTCTCTCTCTCTCTCTCTCTCTCTTGGCTTACTGCTGTCACCCTGTCATAGAAATCCAGTAGGTTTGTGACACAGGATTTTCCTTCCCTGAAACCGTGCTGGCTGTCGTTGATAAGCTCATTCCTTTCTAGGTGCTCAACCACTCTTCTCCTGATAATCTTCTCCATGACCTTGCATACTATACATGTCAGTGACACTGGTCACTACATTTGCTGTCTTCCATACCTCAGGTAGTTGCCCGGTTTCGATAGATGTGTTGAAGATTGTTGTTAGTGGTACACATAGCGCCTCTGCTCCCTCTCTCAGGACCCATGGAGAGATGTTGTCCGGCCACATCGCCAGCCTCTTCACTTCTTCCTCGGTTGTATGTATTGTATCCAACACTTGATGGTGTACCCCACCTCTCCGTCTTTCTGGAGTCCCTTCTGTCTCCTCTGTGAACACTTCTTTGAATCTCATGTTGAGTTCCTCACATATTTCTCGGTTGTTTCTTGTGACCTTCCCTCCTTCCTTCCTCAGCCTGATCACCTGGTTCTTGACTGTTGTTTTCGTCCTGATGTGGCTGTACAACAGCTTCGGGTCAGATTTGGCTTTCGCTGCTGTCATTTTTGTATTGTGCATATTCATTTCTGGCTCTACGACTGCTCTCCTTATTCTCCTGGTTCTTTGTGTGTGTGTGTGTGTGTGTGTGTGTGTGTGTGTGTGTGTGTGTGTGTGTGTGTGTGTGTGTGTGTGTGTTTTAGCTTAGCTTTCAGTAAGAGTAATTATGGAAGTTTTGTTTTTTCCTCGAGTAGAGAAAGAAATGAAAGAAGGCAATTCTGGAAGGACAAGTGAGGAGAGTCCTGGAGAGACAAGTGAGGAGTGTCCTGGAGAGACAGGTGAGAAGTGTCCTGGAGAGACAGGTGAAGAGAGTCCTGGAGAGACAGGTGAAGAGTGTCCTGGAGAGACAAGTGAAGAGAGTCCTGGAGAGACATGTGAAGAGAGTCCTGGAGAGACAGGTGAAGAGTGTCCTGGAGAGACAGGTGAAGAGAGTCCTGGAGAGACAGGTGAAGAGTGTCCTGGAGAGACAGGTGAAGAGAGTCCTGGAGAGACAGGTGAAGAGTGTCCTGGAGAGACAAGTGAAGAGAGTCCTGGAGAGACATGTGAAGAGAGTCCTGGAGAGACAAGTGAAGAGAGTCCTGGAGAGACAGGTGAAGAGAGTCCTGGAGAGACAAGTGAAGAGAGTCCTGGAGAGACAGGTGAAGAGAGTCCTGGAGAGACAGGTGAAGAGAGTCCTTTAGAGACAGGTGAAGAGAGTTTTGGAGAGACAGGTGAAGAGAGTCCTGGAGAGACAGGTGAAGAGAGTCCTGGAGAGACAGGTGAAGAGAGTCCTGGAGAGACAGGTGAAGAGAGTCCTGGAGAGACAAGTGAAGAGAGTCCTGAAGAGACAGGTGAAGAGAGTCCTGGAGAGACAGGTGAAGAGAGTCCTGGAGAGACAAGTGAAGAGAGTCCTGAAGAGACAAGTGAAGAGAGTCCTGGAGAGACAAGTGAAGAGAGTCCTGGAGAGACAAGTGAAGAGAGTCCTGGATAGACAGGTGAAAAGAGTCCTGGAGAGACAAGTGAAGAGAGTCCTGGAGAGACAAGTGAAGAGAGTCCTGGAGAGACAGTTGAAGAGAGTCCTGGAGAGACAAGTGAAGAGAGTCCTGGAGAGACAAGTGAAGAGAGTCCTGGAGAGACAAGTGAAGAGAGTACTGGAGAGACAAGTGAAGAGAGTCCTGGAGAGACAAGTGAAGAGAGTCCTGGAGAGACAAGTGAAGAGAGTCCTTGAGAGACAAGTGAAGAGAGTCCTGGAGAGACAAGTGAAGAGAGTCCTGGAGAGACAAGTGAAGAGAGTCCTGGAGAGACAAGTGAAGAGAGTCCTGGAGAGACAAGTGAAGAGAGTCCTGGAGAGACAAGTGAAGAGAGTCCTGGAGAGACAAGTGAAGAGAGTCCTGGAGAGACAAGTGAAGAGAGTCCTGGAGAGACAAGTGAAGAGAGTCCTGGAGAGATAAGTGAAGAGAGTCCTGGAGAGACAGGTGAAGAGAGTCCTGGAGAGACAGGTGAAGAGAGTCCTGGAGAGACAAGTGAAGAGAGTCCTGGAGAGACAAGTGAAGAGAGTCCTGGAGAGACAGGTGAAGAGAGTCCTGGAGAGACAAGTGAAGAGAGTCCTGGAGAGACAAGTGAAGAGAGTCCTGGAGAGACAGGTGAAGAGAGTCCTGGAGAGACAAGTGAAGAGAGTCCTGGAGAGACAAGTGAAGAGAGTCCTGGAGAGACAAGTGAAGAGAGTCCTGGAGAGACAAGTGAAGAGAGTCCTGGAGAGACAAGTGAAGAGAGTCCTGGAGAGACAGATGAAGAGTCCTGGAAGAACAGGTGAAGAGACTCCTGGAAGGACAGGTGAGGAGAGTCCTGGAAAGACAGGTGAGGAGAGTCCTGGATGGACAGGTAAACATATTGTAGTGAGTGTCTTGCTCGAGCAGACTGTGATGACTGTGGTGTTGTAGTCTTCCACATTGGTCTGAAAACTAATCTCTTTAAAACTGAATTTAGAGGTGTATTGTATAAAGGAATGAGGCGACAATGAAACAAGTCAGAGCAGGAATGTTTGCGTTCCTCTCCTCCTCCTTCTCATCCTCCTTCACCTCCTCTTCCTCCGTCTCCTCCTCCTCCTCCTCCTGCACCTAGCCTTCACGGACGCCGTCTTGTTGAAGAATCCATCATTCACAACTTTCTTAATATGAATCTTGGTTCTGGCTTCTTCCCTGTACATGTCCTCCTTTCTCATTACATTGTCAAATGTTCAAAACTTCAGAACTTGACCTGATCTTTATCTCCTCTTCCTCTCCTTACCTCTTCACCTTTCCTGTATTTTCATTACCTTTCCTGTCTTCTATCTTTGTGGTTTCTGTCCCATGAGTTTCCTGTGTTTGTCTTCTACCCTCGTTTACCATTACCTCTCCTCTTTATCTTATCACATTTCTACTACTAATACTATTACTTCTACTGTTACTACTACTACTACTATTGCTTTAATACTGCTACTACTATTGCTACTACTACTAATACTACTATTACTACTACTATTGCTACTACTACTATTACTACTACTACTATTATTATTACTGTTACTACTACTACTACTCTTGCTACTATGTACTACTATTACTACTATTATTAAGTAAAAGGACACAAATGCAACTAATGTGACATTTTATTGTGGCAACGTTTCGCTCTCCAGGAACTTTCTCAAGCCGTTGCATTTGTGTCCTTTTACTTAACATATTGTCGGTAATTCTACCAATATTATTACACTACTATTATTATTACTGCTACTACTATTGCTACTACTATTACTACTACTGCTACTACTACTATTACTACTACTGCTATTGCTACTACTACTACTACTACTACTACTATTTGTTCGTTAACACTCCACTCTCTGACTCTTGCGTCACTACCACTAATTATTGCCACCTGTGCCACTGTAGCACCACTTATACAACTACTACTATTGCTACCATTATGTCTACCACTACTTCTACATTATACTACTTCCTCCTCTCGTTCAACTACTCCCGGCCCCGCCCCTCCCCGCTCGTATATATATATATATATATATATATATATATATATATATATATATATATATATATATATATATATATATATATATATATATATGCTCCTCCCCTTTCTCTTCTGTGTAACTAATTAATGGTCCAGGTGGGACCGAAACGTCGTTATTTATGTATTGTTCCAGTCGCACTACGATTTTTTTTATTCTTTATAAACTTTTAATAAGGAATTAAGAAACAAATAAAGTATTCAACTTTGCTAGAAATGCACTTGGTGTTTTAAAGCGGATAATATATATAAACTTAAGGCAAGGAATTAAAGCCATGAAGATGTGGGATAAGAGAAACGAGAGGAAGAGGAAGTATGACCTGCCTCAGGTGTATCTGGGCAGGTGAGGCCACTCAGGTTCATCACTTTCACATATTTCTTCCTCTCTAAATAAACCTTTGGTTCTTACATTTTTTTTTTTACTTATAAACCAAACTCTAAATAAAACATACAGTATCGTATAATATGAATGAATTTGACCATTTTCTATTGCTTGAGAATTATTGACGAAATTTGTTGATGTAATTGTTATGGTAATGATAGTGTGTTGTTCTGGACGCTAATCTTTACATTTCCACAATTATCAGCTTTTATCTAATTATTTCCGTCTAAAAGACTAAAGTTATTGGGTTATTATTCATGTTATTTTTGTGAGTGATTAAACAAATGAGGAATTATTTTAGCGCTGGCTCAGTATTATTTAACTACAGACAAGACCCATACTGAGTCTGTCTGCTGTATGTAGGTGGTACTTACTGTCTACCTTCACTGTGTCTGGTAGCCACTACCTACCTACACTGGGTCTGGTAGCCACTACCTACCTATCTACACTGGGTCTGGTAGCCACTACCTACCTTCACTGTGTCTGGTAGCCACTACCAACCTACACTGGGTGTGGTAGCACCTACCTACCTACACTGGGTCTGGTAGCCACTACCTACCTACACTGGGCGTGATAGCACCTACCTACCTACACTGGGTGTGGTAGCACCTATCTACCTACACTGGGTCTGGTAGCCACTACCTACCTACACTGGGTGTGGTAGCACCTACCTACCTACACTGGGTGTGGTAGACAATTCACGCTGGGTCCGTCTACTGTGTGACTCAGACTTTCAATGTTTACTTAGGTAACGCATTACCCTGAGAAAAACATGGCGGTTAGCCAATACACTACATCATTTAAATATTGCTGGACACTAGCAACACTACTGAAGGCAGACATAATTAAAAATCTGCAGAGTACACAGAGCGCTTTCATCTGAAACATAGACGAGTAAAGTCTATACAAACCTACTCCTTTAAAATATTAGAGGCACTGGCTCCAAATTTACAGACTGAAATAATTCCATACAACTGCTACACAGAAGGTGCTACTCCCCCCTCCCCCCTTCCCTCTGTTAACCATTCACAACTACGGTGTTCTTCCCCCCCCCCCCTCTGTTAAGCATTCACAACCACGGTGTTCTTCACAACAACTCCAAGGCCGAGGGATTGATTACCTCATCTTTTGTATATAGTTCTACTGTCTTCAAATTATGTTCTAGAATTTGTATTGATAAAGCCACTGGATGGCGAAACGTCTACAATAAAGATACCCAGATGTTGCATATGTGTCTAATTCTCAGAGCGCAACCTGTACAATAATCTATAACTCTGTAAGTGTAAAGGAACAAAAAAATTTTTTACCCTCCTTTTATGTATAAGGGAAATGACCAACAGACTCCCAGCTGTCTTGAAAAAGGAACTTGATAAGTTCCTCAAACAGAATAATAGTCAACCAAGTTGTGGCAGGGGTAAGAGAGGGGACAGGGGTTAAACTGGAAGGGGCAGAGGGGTGGGAGAAAGGGCGAAGGAAAAAAAAAGAGAGGGCTACGAAAAAAGAGGAAAGAGGGGCAGTGGTGATGGGAGTGGTGGAGTGGGAGAGGCAATGCGGGTGATATGGGAGAGGGTGGAGGGTGCAGGGATTATTCAATTGGGTGGTGTAGTTAATGAAGCAAGAACAGGAATCGATCGCGGAAGAGAGGTGGGGAGGGATGGGGAGAAGTCTGGGTGGGAAGGGATTGGGAGAAGTCTGGGTGGGGAGGAGACTAAGAGGGAGAGGGAAGGAAATGGGAGGGTGAGTATTTTGTTCGGGCTAATTATTATTCGGAAGCTTATCGTGCATGTCTCTTCTGGGAATACTGTGTAGGATGTGAGGGGAAGGGGGGAATGGGAGGGGTGAGGGTGGAAGTGATAGGGGTGAGTGAGAGGGGAGGTTATAGGGGTGGGGGTGAGAAGCAGAGATCAGGGTGATAGGGATGGAGGTCATTCAGTCACTGTCTTGACAGAAGTGTGCTGACATCACAGTTCAGTTAACCCTCCGAACTGTCACATCCCCACCCATCCTTCCTTCCCAGTGCAGGCACGACTCAGACCCATCCTTCCTTCCCAGTGCAGGCACCACTTAGACCCATCCTTCCCAGTGCAGGCACCACTCAGACCCTTCCTTCCCAGTGCAGGCACCACTCAGACCCATCCTTCCCAGTGCAGGCACGACTCAGATCCTTCCTTCCCAGTGCAGGCACCACTCTGACCCATCCTTCCCAGTGCAGGCACCACTCAGATCCTTCCTTCCCAGTGTAGGCACGACTCAGATCCGGCTAACTGGTTTCCCTGAATTCCTTCATAAATCTAACCTTGCTCACACTCCAACAGCACGTCTGGTGCTGTTGGAGTATAGATTATAATAATACTAATAATAATAATAATAATAATAATAATAATAATAATAATAATAATAATAATAATAATAATAATAATAATAATAATAATACAATAATAATAATAATAATAATAATAACAATACAATAATAATAATAATAATAATAATAATAATAATAATAATAATAATAATAACAATATAATAATAATAATAATAATAATAATAATAATAATAATAATAATAATAATAATAATAATAATATAATATAATAATAATAATAATAATAATAATAGAAGAGAGGAGTGTAGAGGAGAGAGAGAGATTTTGGGAGATGTTAAGCGAATGTATAGGAACTTTTGAACCAATTGAGAGAGTAATTGTGGTAGGGGACCTAAATGCTAAAGTGGGAGAAACATGCAGAGAGGGTGTAGTAGGTAAGTTTGGGGTGCCAGGTGTAAATGATAATGGGAGCCCTTTGATTGAACTTTGTATAGAAAGGGGTTTAGTTATAGGTAATACATATTTTAAGAAAAAGAGGATAAATAAGTATGCAAGATATGATGTAGGGCGTAATGACAGTAGTTTGTTGGACTATGTATTGATAGATAAAAGACTGTTGAGTAGACTTCAGGATGTACATGTTTATAGAGGGGCTACAGATATATCAGATCACTTTTTAGTTATAGCTACAGTGGGAGTAAAAGGTAGATGGGATACAAGGAAAATAGAATCAGTAAGTAAAAGAGAGGTGAAGGTTTATAAACTAAAAGAGGAGGCAGTTAGGGTAAGATATAAACAACTATTGGAGGATAGATGGGCTAGTGAGAGTGTAGGCAATGGGGTCGAAAATGTATGGGGTAGATTTAAAAATGTAGTGTTAGAGTGTTCAGCAGAAGTTTGTGGTTACAGGCGAGTGGGTGCGGGAGGGAAGAGGAGCGATTGGTGGAATGATGATGTAAAGAGAGTAGTAAGGGAGAAAAAGTTAGCATATGAGAGGTTTTACAAAGTAGAAGTGATGCAAGGAGGGAAGAGTATATGGAGAGAAAAGAGAGGTTAAAAGAGTGGTGAAGCAATGTAAAAAAAGAGCAGATGAGAGAGTGGGTGAGATGTTATCAGCAAATTTTGTTGAAAATAAGAAAAGTTTTGGAATGAGATTAATAAGTTGAGGAAGCCTAGAGAACAAATGGATTTGACAGTTAAAAATAGGAGAGGAGAGTTATTAAATGGAGAGTTAGAGGTATCGGGAAGATGGAGAGAATATTTTGAGGATTTGTTAAATGTTGATGAAGACAGGGAAGCTGTGATTTCGTGTGTAGGGCAAGGAGGAATAACATCTTGTAGGAGTGTGGAAGAGCCAGTTGTGGGTGTAGGGAAGTTCGTGAGGCAGTGGGTAGAATGAAAGGGGTAAGGCAGCTGGGATTGATGGGATAAAGATAGAAATGTTAAAAGCAGGTGGGGATATAATTTTGGAGTGGTTGGTGCTATTATTTAATAAATGTATGGAAGAGGGTAAGGTACCTAGGGATTGGCAGAGAGCGTGTATTGTTCCTTTGTATAAAGGCAAAGGGGACAAAAGAGAGTGCAAAAATTATAGGGAATAAGTCTGTTGAGTGTACCTGGTAAAGTGTATGGTAGAGTTATTATTGAAAGAATTAAGAGTAAAACAGAAAGCAGGATAGCAGATGAACAAGGGGCTTTAGGAAAGGTAGGGGTGTGTAGACCAAGTGTTTACAGTGAAACATATAGGTGAACAGTATTTGGATAAGGGTAAAGATGTTTTTGTGGCATTTATGGATTTGGAAAAGGCGTATGATAGGGTAGATAGGGGGCAATGTGGCAGATGTTGCAGGTGTATGGAATAGGAGGAAGGTTACTGAAAGCAGTGAAGAGTTTTTATGAGGATAGTGAGGCTCAGGTTAGAGTGTGTAGGAGGGAAGGGGACTATTTCCCAGTAAAAGTGGGCCTTAGACAAGGATGTGTGATGTCACCGTGGTTGTTCAATATATTTATAGATGGGGTTGTAAGAGAAGTGAATGCGAGGGTCTTGGCAAGAGGTGTTGGGCTAAAAGATAAAGAAGCAAAACAGTGGGAGTTGTCACAGTTGCTTTTGCTGATGACACTGTGCTTTTGGGAGATTCTGAAGAGAAGCTGCAGAGGTTGGTGGATGAATTTGGTAGGGTGTGTAAAAGAAGAAAATTGAAAGTGAATATAGGAAAGAGTAAGGTGATGAGGATAACAAAAAGAATAGGTGACGAAAGATTGGATATCAGATTGGAGGGAGAGAGTATGGAGGAGGTGAATGTATTCAGATATTTGGGAGTGGACATGTCGGCGGATGGGTCTATGAAGGATGAGGTGAATCATAGAATTGATGAGGGGAAAAGGGTGAGTGGAGCACTTCGGAGTCTGTGGAGACAAAGAACCTTGTCCATGGAAGTAAAGAGGGAATGTATGAGAGTATAGTTATACCAACGCTCTTATATGGGTGTGAAGCATGGGTGATGAATGTTGCAACGAGGAGAAGGCTGGAGGCAGTGGAGATGTCATGTCTGAGGTCAATGTGTGGTGTGAATATAATGCAGAGAATTCGGAGTTTGGAAATTAGGAGGAGGTGCGGGATTACCAAAACGATTGTCCAGAGAGCTGAGGAGGGGTTGTTGAGGTGGTTTGGACATGTAGAGAGAATGGAACGAGACAGAGTGACTTCGAGAGTGTATAAATCTGTAGTGGAGGGAAGGCGGGGTAGGGGTCGGCCTAGGAAAGGTTGGAGGGAGGGGGTAAAGGAAGTTTTGTGTGCGAGGGGCTTGGATTTCCAGCAAGCATGTGTGAGCGTATTTGATAGGAGTGAATGGAGGCATATGGTTTTTAATACTTGACGTGCTGTTGGAGTGTGAGCAAAGTAACATTTATGAAGGGATTCAGGGAAACCGGCAGGCCGGACTTGAGTTCTGGAGATGGGAAGTACAGTGCCGGCACTCTGAAGGAGGGGTGTAAATGTTGCAGTTTTATAACTGTAGTGTAAAGCACCCTTCTGGCAAGACAGTGATGGAGTGAATGATGATGAAAGTTTTTCTTTTTCGGGCCACCCTGCCTTGGTGGGAATCGGCCGATGTGTTAATAAAAAAAAAAAAAATAATAATAATAATAATAATAATAAAGTGGTGAACTTAGCCCTCTGGTTTGGAAGAGGGTGTATACGGTAAGAGCTGCATGCTGCTACAGGCATTGAGAATTAGTGTGAATGTAAAGTGAGTGATGGCTGGCGCAGTGCCTTAGTTTCAGCAAAAACGTCATTGAGTCCACATTAAAGGTAAAAGTTTTGGAGAGGAGGGAAGTTAAAGTGAATGTGGAGAAACTACCTTCAACAGGGGAGGGGGAATCTAGGGGGTCCCAACACTGCCAAGGAGGGGGGTGTCACGTACCAATCAGGACTTGCTAAACAACTGATTCACGTGTTTGCCCGAGGAAACTCCTATTCTAAGCCATTCTAAACAAGATATTAATAAGCCTTTAGCCTAATGATATAACAGCAATTAGGATAAATTAAGAATACCTCTGAGTCGAGGAAATTTCGTTCCTTGGCTCACGATTGTCGTCAAAGCTGCAGGTGAATTTTTTAGACATTAAGTCAGCAGAAATCCTTTGCATTGATTATAAAAACGAGAAGTCAGTGGCACTGCGGGCACTGAAGCACAGTAAAAAAGTGATGCACAAAATGACAGGGTGAGTGAGGGAGAACAGGGTGAGTGAGGGAGAACAGGGTGAGTGAGGGAGAACAGGGTGAGTGAGGGAGAACAGCGTCAGTAACTGAAAACGTTTCTGAAAGCAGATTACCGGACGAGTTGCTGTAGTAAGACGTGATCTCACCAGGTATGATATATTTGATATAGTGGATCATATAGTATCAGGTATGATATATTTGATATAGTGGATCATATAGTATCAGGTATGATATATTTGATATAGTGGATCATATAGTATCAGGTATGATATATTTGGTATAGTGGATCATATAGTATCAGGTATGATATATCTGATATTGTGAATTGTATAGTGTTAACCCGTTATATCGTCCCTGTTTGAGCTCCATGGGACATAACACGACCGCTGTGAATGAACTTCACGATGCAGCTACAGGAGTCCTTAGGTTGTCAATCCTTTAGATAAGTCCACATTTTGTCTTAGCTCTGAGAGTCAAGTCTCTATGTTGGTCCATCGTACCAGAGAGACTTTATTCTCATAGCTAAGACCAAATGTGGACTTATGTTAAGGGTTGACAGCCTGCCCTAAGGACTCCAGCAGTCGTCTTATGTCCCACATAGTGGATGTAACATGGGTTAACACCTGCCCTAACACTATATGATCTACTATATCGGGTATATCATACCTGGTGAAGTCACATGTTTTACCTGGTGTGGGTGTTTGGCCCACATATCATGGCATCAAAGAAAGGTTATGTCTTATTCACTAACTCTCCTAACCCTATCCACTGCAGTGACTTTAATGGGTTGGCGTGTTTGCAAATAGACTTACTTTGGCCTATATAGCTGCAGTCATATGACACTATCGTGGCACTGTGATGCCGATATCCGATGACTTGATTGAAGATATGATGGTTGTAACCCGATAAATCACGAGGACGTCTACACTTCTTTCATCACTTTAGTCACGTTGAACGCTGTTTAAGAATATTGTGGACAGTTCGTCGTACACACCAGCAGTCTAGTTCATTGCAAACTTAGACTGTTCAATACACAATACACTCGTCGACTTGTTTCAGCGTTACTTGACTTCACCATCACTCACAAGATAAACTCATGAATGTTTATATGTTAAAGTACCAGAGCAGGGAGTTTTACTGGCGATACCTCGCTTAGTAGTTACCTTAATTCGCGTTTCAACGCTGTACCTGCTTCATTTCTCTCTGGATATTGTCACTCACAGATTTCTGTTTCAACGCAGTGTGGACTAGTCAGGTAACCTTAACCTTCTTTCAAAAACTTGTTCAGTTACGCTGTTCTCACTCGTTCTGTCGTTCTGTGTCTCTTGTTACTATGCTCCAGTGCTCTCAATGCTGCCGCCTTTGCGTTTTATAGTCGACGCAAAGGATTTATGCTGATCTAATGTCTAGAAAATTCAACTGCCAGCTCTGGCGACAGTCGTGAGTCAAGGAACGAGATTTCAAGTCAGAGGTGTTCTTAATTTAATTTATCCAAATTGCTATTATATCATTAGGCTAAAGGCTTAGTAATATCTTATTTAGAATGGCCTAGAATAGGAGTTTCCTTGGGCAAACACGTGAGCCAGTTGTTTTAGCAAGTCCTGATTAGCAGAAGGAACGGTATCTGGTATGACTACGTCCAGTCTGGTATGTGATTTCCTTCCCTTGCAGTGTGGGAACGATGGAGGGGTCATCACCCCCCTTGCTTCCCCCTGCTAGAGGTAATTTCTCCATAGTGAACGCATCAAGACACTGGAGATGTCTGAAGTCTGTGTGCTGTCTGATAGATAGGGTAATCTATTAACAGACTTTAAACTGATAGCATGATCTGATAGTTTTCACAGAAAGACGCCCTTTATGATATGTTCGTGATTGAGTCAGTTGTGTTCGGTGGAAGGAAGACAGCCAGTAACACAACAGTGGTTGTGTCCGGTGGAAGGAAGACAGCCAGTAACACAACAGTGGTTGTGTCCGGTGGAAGGAAGACAGCCAGTAACACAACAGTGGTTGTGTCCGGTGGAAGGAAGACAGCCAGTAACACAACAGTGGTTGGACTGAAGAAAGGCTGTTGAGAGAGTACTGGAAAGCAGTCCGAGCAACTGAGTCTGCAAGTATATTTCCCCAAACATCAGAACGTCCTGGGACTCAGCAAGCCTCCTATAAATACAACACAGCCATTGTTGGATGCTAAGCACGACAGAAAGTCAAACTTCTGGATTGCTTGTAACGCAATCTAGTAGTCTGCAACATATGACGAGGCAGACATATTTGCCATGTGTATAATGGAAGCGAAAAGTGCATCCAGCTCAACTGTAAAAACTGTTGGCTAAATCTAGTAACATTTATTATTATTATAATCAAATAGAAGCGCTAAACCACAGGGGTTAAACAGCGCTGAAATCTAGTAACAGACCTTGCATTATTCTATCTGGAAAAAACCATCCAGGTACACTATACCATCTGGGATTTTAAAGATAACATCGTGTAACATTGCAACATGCAAATGTTTAAAAGCATTCTAGAGAGAGACAGGGTGAATTAGCAGCAGAAATGTTACATTTCGGGCATGAAAGGGGGAGGGGAAAATCTGAATCACTGGGATTTCCTAAAGAGAGAAGAAAAGTTAAATGTACTTTAGGGAAAGGAGAACATAAGAAGAGCGGGAGGTAGGTAGATTAAGAGCCTAAATACGGAAATTAAAGGGATGTAATTAATGGTAGCAACGATTAAAAGAATTTGATTTACCAGCAGTCAGAAAATATAATAAATGGTATCGCCATGCTATTTACTGTCGGCAACTGTTCTGTCAATCAAAGGTCATGAAGGGCTTGGAAGTAAACAAAAATAGCAGAAACAATTGTCACTGCAGCGATCTTGTAAAGGGGCGTTTGCCTTTGCATACTAACTCCAAAGGTGAAAGCAACCCATCCTCCTGACCGCAATCAGCCTATGTGACTGACACGAGAGATAACTAAAAAGCCCCCCAGTTATAAACAAAGTGTAATTTAAGAAACTCAAGAAACTTCTTACTCTACGTTGTTTAACTAAACAAGACTGGCACTGAATAAAGAGGGAAATTTTTGTTTGCGTTTGTTACTTAGACAAGCAGAGTCTAGGGAGGTTCCGTGAGGCTTCTGTGACATCCCACAAAGCAGGTGATAAAAATCTGACCACATACTATATTGTGAGAAAAGGAACCATACATATATAAAATGTGATGTGGAATGACACGTCATCACACAAAGTTGCGAGATGGTTGTGAAGGTTCACTCAGCCCTATTAGACCCTCAAAGAGTATTTGACAAGGCTGGTTCCTCAATATGGAAATAAAAAGGAAAATTCAATAATAACACATATTTTTTTTTATTAATTATTAAAATTAGTAAAGAATATAAAACACTCAAACATGAAATTAATCCTACTTAAGCAAAAATTAAATATATAAATTTATAAAGTACTTGTGGTTGGGGATCTCAATGCTAAAGTGGGGAAAAATGTAGTGGAGGGAGTAGTAGGTAAATTTGGGGTGGCAGGGGTAAATGAAAATGGGGAACCTTTAATTGAGCTGTGTAGAAAGAGGTTTGTTAATAAGTAATACATATTTTATGAAAAAGAGGACAAATAAGTATACAGGGTATGATATAGCACGTAATGAAAGTAGTTTGTTAGATTATATATTGGTGGATTAAAGGTTGATGGGTAGGCTTCAGGATGTACATGTTTATAGAGGGGCAACGGATATATCCATATATCGAAAGTGTATAAACTAAGGGAGGAGAAAGTTAGGGTGAGATATAAACAACTATTGGCAAAAAGGTGGGCTAGTGCAAGTATGAGTAGTGGGGGGTTGAAGAGGGTTGGGATAGTTTTAAAAATGCAGTATTAGAATGTGGGGCAGAAGTTTGTGGCTATAGGAGGGTGGGTGCAGGAGGAAAGAGGAGTGAGTGGTGGAATGATGAAGTAAAGGGTGTGATAAAAGAGAAAAAGGAAGCTTATGAGAGGTTTTTACAAAGCAGAAGTGATATAAGAAGAGCAGAGTATATGGATAGTAAAAGAAAAATGAAGAGAGGGGTGAGAGAGTGCAAAAGAAGAGCAGATGATAGAGTGGGAGAGGCTCTGTCAAGAAATTTTGCTGAAAATAAGAAATTTTTTTTGGAGATAAACAAGTTAAGAAAGCCTAGGGAACTAATGGATTTGTCAGTTAAAAACAGAGTAGGAGAGTTAGTAGATGGGGAGCTGGAGGTATTGGGTAGATGGCGGGGAATATTTTGAGGAACTTTTAAATGTCGATGAAGAAAGGGAGGCGGTAATTTCATGTACTGTCCAGGGAGGTACAACATCGTTTAGGAGTGAAGAAGAGCAGGATGTGAGTGTGGGGGAGGTGCGTGAGGCATTACGTAGAATGAAAGGGGGTAAAGCAGCTGGAATTGACGGGATCATGACAGAAATGTTAAAAGCAGGGTGGGATATAGTGCTGGAGTGGTTGGTATTTTTGTTTCATAAATGTATGAAAGAGGGGAAGGTACCTAGGGATTGGCAGAGACCTTGTATAGTTCCTTTATATAAAGGGAAGGGGGACAAAAGAGATTGTAAAAATTATAGGGGAATAAGTTTATTGAGTATACCAGGTAAAGTGTACGGTAGGGTTATTATTGAAAGAATTAGAAGTAAGACAGAGTAGGATTGCAGATGAGCAAGGAGGTTTTAGAGTGAGTAGGGGATGTGTAGATCAAGTGTTTACATTGAAGCATATATGTGAACAGTATTTAGATAAAGGTAGGGAAGTTTTCATTGCATTTATGGATTTAGAAAAGGCATATGATAGAGTGGATAGGGGAGCAATATGGCAGATGTTGCAAGTGTATGGAATAGGTAGTAAATTACTAAATGCTGTAAAGTGTTTTTATGAGGATAGTGAGGCTCAGGTTAGGGTGTGTAGGAGAGAGGGAGATTACTTCCCGGTAAAAGTAGGTCTTAGACAGGGATGTGTAATGTCACCATGGTTGTTTAATATATTTATAGATGGGGTTGTAAAAGAAGTAAATGCTAGGATGTTGGGGAGAGGAGTGGGATTAAATTATGGGGAATCAAGTACAAAATGTGAGTTGACACAGTTACTTTTTGCTGATGATACTGTGATTATGGGAGATTCTAAAGAAAAGTTGCAAAGGTTAGTGGACGAGTTTGGGAGGGTGTGTAAAGGAAGAAAGTTGAAAGTGAACATAGATAAGAAGAGTAAGGTGATGATGATATCAAACGATTTAGATAAAGAAGAATTGGATATCACATTGGAGAGAGAGAGTATGGATGAAGTGAATGTTTTCAGATATTTGGGAGTTGACTTGTCAGCAGATGGGTTTATGAAGGATGAAGTTAACCATAGAATTTATGAAGGAAAAAAGGTGAGTGGTGCATTGAGGTATCTGAGGAGACAAAAAACGTTATCCATGGAGGCAAAGAAGGGAATGTATGAAAGTATAGTGGTACCGACAATCTTATATGGGTATGAAGCATGGGTTGCAAATGTTGCAGCGAGGAGGAGGCTGGAGGCAGTGGAGATGTCCTGTTTAAGAGCAATGTGTGGTGTAAATATTATGCAGAGAATTCGGAGTGTGGAAATTAGGAGGTGTGGAGTTACTAAAAGTATTAGTCAGAGGGCTGAAGAGGGGTTGTTGAGGTGGTTTGGTCATTTAGAGAGAATGGATCAAAGTAGAATGACTTGGAGAGCGTATAAATCTGTAGGGAAGGAAGGCGGGGTAGGGGTCGTCCTCGTAAAGGTTGGAGGGAAGGGGTAAAGGAGGTTTTGTGGGCGAGGGGCTTGGACTTCCAGCAAGCATGTGTGAGCGTGTTAGAAGTGAATGGAAACGAATGGTTTCTGGGACCTAAGGAGCTATTGGAGTGTGAGCAGGGTAATATTTTGTAAAGGGATTCAGGGAAACCAGTTAGCCGGATTTGAGTCCTGGAAATGGGAAGTACAATGCCTGCACTTATAAGGAGGGTTTTGAGATATTGGGTTTGGAGGTATATCTAAACTGTCGTATCTGAGCGCCTCTGCAAAGACTGATTATGTATGAGTGAGGTGAAAGTTTTGAATGATGAAAGTATTTTCATTGGGTGATTTTCTTTCTTTTTGGGTCACCCTGCCTCGGTGGGAGACGAGCGACTTGTTGAAAAAAAAAAGACTTATTCAAAGCTAATATGTACAAAATTGCGTAGTGTAAATTGGCGCAGTGCCGATGTTCTGGGCAAGTAGCTCTGAACAGTGGTTGGGAACACCAAGCCGTTGATGATGAAGGGGGGGAATCAGGTAGAGGTTGAATGGTCATCTGACCACCACAATACTGATGAGGCAGTTTAGTAGCCAGTCTGGAACCACCATGAATGCTGGTGTAGTTACAACTGGGAGAAGGCTGCTTGAATGGTGGGGAGCTGACTGGGTGGTCGGCTACGTGTACGTAAAGTGATGTCTACGATCTTGGCCAGATCACTGCTGCCTTGATCTTTATCTTACGTGAGCCGGATGACCCGAGCCGAAAATCAAGGCTAAAAAGGAAGTAAACACAGTTACACACCACTCGATAAATCACTCACACGATAGGGATAGGCTTACGGCCTTTAAAATAAATGGTTGGTAGACAATAACCACCCAGTGAGGTACTACCGTCCTGTGGTAGTAGGTTGGTAGACAGTAACCACCCAGTGAGGTACTACCGTCCTGTGGTAGTAGGTTGGTAGACAGTAACCGCTCAGGGAGGTACTACCGTCCTGTGGTAGTAGGTTGGTAGACAGTAACCACCCAGTGAGGTACTACCGTCCTGTGGTAGTAGGTTGGTAGACAGTAACCACCCAGTGAGGTACTACCGTCCTGCCAAGTGAGTAAAACGGAAGCCTGTAATTATTTTACATGATGGTAGGATTGCTGGTGTTTTTTTTGTCTCATAAACATGCAAGATTTCAGGTACGTCTTGCTACTTCTACTTACACTTAGGACACACTACACATTCATGTACAAGCATATATATACACACCCCTCTGGGTTTTATTCTATTCTCTTACTAGTTCTTGTTCTTTTCCTCTTATATCCATGGGGAAGTGAACAGAATTCTTCCTCCGTAAGCCATGCGTGTCGTAAGAGGCGACTAAAATGCCGGGAGCAACGGGCTAGTAACCCCTTCTCCTGTATATATTATTAAATGTAAAAGGAGAAACTTTGTATTTTTTTCTTTTGGGTCACCCACCAGGTAGACCCCGCCTTGGTGGGATACGGCCGGTGCGTTGAAAGAAGATAACTACTTAAATTCAAAACAAGACAGGAATAAATTGAAGTCTAAAACCCTATATAAGAGTGAAGCTCTTATTAACACCAACTTAATCCCAAAACATAATAATTTAGACAAGAGTGGATCGAATACTTACAGATTTGATGGGAGCCGCAAGTCAACTGGGTAACCACAGGTCGGAGACACTCGTCACTTCCCACCGGGTGCAGAAGGGAGGTGGGAGGGCAGGAACTATGTACCCATCCTAACTGAACAAGCATACTGCCCACCAAACTCCCACCACCATTCATTGATACTTCACAATACTTCAACAAGCAATAATAAAATCGTTTACATTTTAAACATGATCAGAACCTTGGGAGAACAATGTATTGTTAAAACACAATATGCAATACGCCTTCAACTTTCTCAGCAATGGGAACAATATATTACAAGGCAGATAGTGTCGTAAGCCTTTTTTCTAGACGAAAAAGATGGCGATAACAGATTGGTTGAACTCAAAGGTGTTAAGATTATACATATCAAGATGCAGTAAAGGGTTGATGATGGACCCACCTAAACCATATTGATGAAAGAATAGACAACTGTGAGTCGCCAGGCATCACACAAGTTATTATGAGCCGCCAGGCATCACACAAGTTATTATGAGCCGCCAGGCATCACACAGTTATTATGAGTCGCCAGGCATCACACAAGTTATTATGAGTCGCCAGGCATCACACAAGTTATTATGAGTCGCCAGGCATCACACAAGTTATTATGAGTCGCCAGGCATCACACAAGTTATTATGAGTCGCCAGGCATCACACAAGTTATTATGGACACAAGAACAGAGGCGTGTAGTTGCTGGCCGTAAGACAAGTCACTAGTAAAGGAACCCTCAACGAGTAATAAAGACAAAAGAAAACACCATAGGTAGTTTTTTGAGTACTCATATATTTCCACCACCAATATTTATAATATTTACAGAGTGTACAATAGCGCAGCATATAGGCAAATATATTAGTATCATAATAATACACTGTCACTGGCTTATAAACTATACAAGCGAACCAGTATGTGTAATCAGGTAGAGCTGGTGAGAGACTGTCCTCCAGACCTGGGCGTAAGTATAAAGTCAGCCTATCTGGAAGTCAATCCTTGACCCTGGCTTGATGAAGTTGTCCTTTACAGTATATTTGTGTGACTCTGACGACAATAAATTAATAACTACCAGACTTTGGCTAATTAAAGAGGTAATGCAAGATATGGTTGTTGTGATGCACATTAATTAAATGCACGCCACACAAACTACAAGATGAAGTCTAGTGTTGAAGGATGTAAATGTAGAACCGCATGAATATGTAAATCATTAGGTCCAAGTGCCATAAGTTGGCACCCAGTGTCACTGCAAGTAATGAGAAGGGTACGCTGTAAGGCTCATCAGTATGAGAGGCAAAATTCAATGGGTTTTGAAATGAAAGAAGATATGAGATCAATGCAGCCATTGAGGAAAACGAACAAGTGATGTCCAATCGCTTTGTCAACGTCAACGGTATACCTGGAGAGGTCTGTTAAGTTTATGGTGGCATCAGTAAAAACAATGGCAGGTCAGGGGCAGACTTGACTGCTAACTTTCGTATTTTTTTCTATTACTGAACACGTAGAGATGGTAATATCATTTACGACAGAAAAACAAGCACTCCAACTAGTTAATTTAGCTGTCTAAATAAAGTGTGGGCGTGACCTCGCTTGTTTCTACGCTGTACAGTGTTGCTGAACATCATTGCCTACAAGAAGTGAACTTTTTTGTATGACTCCTCATGATAAGGGTCAAGTGACTGCAAAAGCAAATAGCTAAAAGCAATAAAACCAACTATATCACGAAGTTTGTGTTTAAATACTCAAATGCATACAGGAAAAACTTCGGATCCTGGCATGTGGAGTTCTCCACAATATCCCTTGTGTCCTCTAATATTCCACTGGAATATTGACATTATTAATCACTAGTAATATAACAGTATGGGAGAGTAAATGGCTATGGACTAGGTCGTCGGGAAAGTTGATATAAGATTATAGAAGCGATGTAACAAAAAATTATTTGTGTGAAGAAGATTGCAAGGTGTGTGAAGGTTGAAGGAGAAAGAGGAGGTATGAACGAGTATCAAAAGCATGAAGCTGGGATAATGGTGAAGATAATGAATCATGGAGTCAGAGTCACGTGGTAAGTTTAGGCATTTATGACTGAATACGAGATCACAAGATTGTCGTCCTGAGATTAGGTTTGTCGAGGCGATATCTGAACCTGTTTCGAGGTAACACCTTATGTCTTGATGTGAGGGAGGGAAGAGGAAGCGGGAGTAGTAGAAAGGTATTAAAGAGGCTGGGGTGTACCTTTCCCCAGTATTGTAGATCTTTCACACTGTTAAACAAAGACAAATTCTTGTCAGGTACATTATTCTTCAGCACGAACTGAACAGACTGTCTGCAGAACACTAGTCTTAGCAAGATAGAGAAGCAAGACTTAAGAGGCTTCCGCGCTCCGTAGCCAGCATAGCTTCCAGCACCAAGACAAAGCTTCCGTTAGTCAGCATAGGCTTCCAGCAGACCAAGACTTCTCCGTAGCACAGCATCTCAGAACAAGACCCCTAGCCAGCATAGCTTCCAGCACCAAGACAACCCGTAGTCAGCATGGCTTCCAGCGCCAAGACCCCGTAGCCAGCATGGCTTCCAGCACCAAGACCTCCCGTAGCCAGCATGGCTTCCAGCACCAAGACCCCGTAGACAGCATGGCTTCCAGCACCATTCAAAACTTATTATTAACGTGGAACACGCAACACAGAGAATCCATTGCTAATATTTGCCGCTTCCCATGTTGGACATGTGAGAAAATATACACAGAGCAAACATCTAAGAGCCTCGAACAGCTCATCAATGAACATATAATATATTGCCAAAGGAACGATTTGAACAGCGTTTGCACCACACATGTTAACACCCTTGACCGTCCTATGGACTTGCAAAATTGCCAGGCATATCATCAAGGAATAACTGGCTCTCTTTAGAATCGGGTTTCATTGCTAGGATCAACACCATGGGTCGAAACACAGGCACTTTTAGGATTCTGGCAATATTTGCGCAACAGATCCTACCCACTATGTATATTTTTGTTAGTGGGTTCGTGTTTGTGAAAGACGTGCCTAGCGAGGGCCAGTAGGCCTGCTGCAGTGTTCCTCCTTTCTTATGTTCTCTGTACGGGACTGATGAAGTCACTGGTGGGCGAAACGTTCCCTGAATAATACACAAATAACCCGCACTCAGGAGACTGAAACTTCTGACGACGTTTCGGCCCTGATTGAATAAAATATCACACTGTATATATTTTTGTTATATACTTTCTTTTTATCCTCCTTCTCTTCCTTCTTTTCTCTTAGTCTTCCTCCTTCTCCTCTCCACCCTTTTCCCTCTTCCTTCCCCTCTCCATCTTAATCTTTCCTCTTATCCCTCCTCTTAGTTCCCCTCTCCTACCTACTACATCCTCTTACACCAGTTCCTTACCTTGCTTCTCCCTCTTAATCTTTTTCTTCATGACTTCTTTATCCACCTTCCCCTCACCATCATCCCCTCATCATCCACCTTCCCCTCACCATCGTCCCCTCATCATCCAAATTCCCCTCACCTCGTCCCCTCATCATCCACCTTCCCTCACCATCGTCACCTCATCATCCACCTTCCCCTCACCATCGTCACTCATCATCCACCTTCCCCTCACCATCGTCACCTCATCATCCACATTCCCCTCACCATCGTCCCCTCATCATCCACCTTCCTCACCATCGTCCCTCATCATCCACCTTCCCCTCACCATCGTCCCCTCATCATCCACCTTACCCTCACCATTGTCCCCTCATCATCCAAATTCTCCTCACCTCGTCCCCTCATCATCCACCTTCCTCTCACCATCGTCACCTCATCATCCACCTTCCCCTCATCATCCACCTTCCCCTCACCATCGTCACCTCATCATCCACCTTCCCTTCACCATCTCCCTTCCTCACATGTCCTATCATCACCTTCCTCACCATCGTCCTCATCATCCACTTTTCACCTCGTCCCTCACATCCACCTTCCCTCCTCGTCCCTCTCACCTCTCACTCCCTCATCTCACTTCCCATCCTCTCATCCCTTCATCATCCACCTTCCCTCACCACCTTCACCTCATCATCCACCTTCCTCACCATCGTCCCTCATCTCACCTTCTCACCATCGTCCCTCATCATCCACTTCCCTCACCATCGTCCCTCATCATCCACCTTCCTACCATCGTCACCTCATCATCCACCTCCATCCCTCACCATCGTCTCCTCATCATCCACCTTCCCCTCACCTCGTCCTCATCATCCACCTTCCCATCTTCACCTCGTCCCTCATCATCCACCTTCCCTCTCACCATCGTCCCTCATCATCCCCTTCCTCACATCTTCCCTCTCACCTTCATCATCACCTCCTCATCATCGTCACTCTCTCACCTTCCTCACCATCGTCCCTCATCATCCACCTTCCCTCACCATCGTCCCTCATCATCCACCTTCCTCACCATCGTCCCTCATCATCCACCTTTCCACTCCCATCTCCCCTCTCCATCCATCTCCCACCTCTCCCCTCATCATCCACCTTCCCTCACCATCGTCCCATCACTACCCATCTCACCTTCCCATCATCACTTCCTACCATTCCCTCATCATCCACCTTCCCTCACCATCGTTCCCCACATCACCTTCCTCACCATCGTCCCCACATCTCCTCATCTCACTCTCACCTCGTCCCTCATCATCCACCTTCCTCACCTCCCTCATCATCCACCTTCCCTCACCATCGTCCTCATCATCACCTTCCCTCACCATCGTCCCTCATCATCACCTTCCTCACCACTTCCTCATCATCACCTTCCTCACCATCGTCCCTCATCATCCACCTTCCCTCATCCATCGTCCTCATCATCCACCTTCCTCACCATCTCACCTCATCCACCTTCCTCACCATCGTCCTCATCATCCACCTTCCTACCATCGTCCTCATCATCCACCTTCCTCACATCGTCTCTATCATCCACCTTCCCCATCCATCGTCCTCATCATCCACCTTCCCTCACCATCGTCCCTCATCATCCACTTCTCACCTGTCCCATCATCACCTTCCATCTCCCATCTCACTTCCTCACCGTCCTCATCACTTACATCGCCCTCATCTCTCACATCGTCCCTCATCCACCTTCCTCCCTCGTCCCTCATCCACCTTCCTCACCTCGTCCCCCATCATCACCTTCCCCCACCTCTCCCTCATCATCACTTCCTCACATCGTCTATCATCCATTCCACCATCGTCTCATCTCCACCTTCCCTCACCATCTCCCTATATCACTTCCTCACCATCGTCCCATCATCATCTCACCGTTTTCACCTCTCAATCGTCCTCATCACCTTCTCACCTCGTCCCTCATCACCTCCTCACCTGTCCTCACACCTCATTCACTTCCTCTCCCTCCCTCCTCGTGAGTTCCATTCAGTGTCATGTTGTTATGACTTACTCTAGCTCCCCTTCCCTGGGATGTTGAGTGTCTCACCATGTCCTCACCTAATTGTGGTTGAAGGTCAGACTCACAATCCCTGCCTCTTCACTGATCACTACTGGTCCTCTCTCTCCTCTCCATGAGCTTTATCTACCTGTCTTAAGCTATGTTGTCATCCTCCACTCATCACTTGCAACTATTCCACTTTCTGACTACTCTATGGCTGAAGAAATACTTCCTAACATCACCTTGACTCATCTGAGTCTTCAACTCAAATGTGACCACTTGTTTCTGTGTCTCCTCTCTGAACTCCTGTCCTCTCCACTTGCATTCCACCAGTATTTTGTATTCGTTATCATGTCTCCCTTAACCTACCTGTCCTCCAGTCTGTCAGGCCGATTTCCCTTAACCTTTCTTTGTAGGACATTTCCCTTAGCTCTGGAATTAACCTTGTCGCAAACCTTTGCACTTTCTCTAATTTCTTGACGTGCTTGATCAGGTGTGGGTTCCAAACTGATGCTGCATACTCTAGTATGGACCTGACGTACACGGTGTACAGTGTCTTGAATGATTTCTTACTAAGGTATCGGAATGCTATTCTCAGGTTTGCCAGTCGCCCATATGCTGCAGCAGTTATCTGGTTGATGTGTGCTTCCGGAGACGTGCTCGGTGTTATATTCACCCCAAGATCTTTCTACTTGAGCGAGGTTTGCAGTCTTTGGCCATCTAGACTATTTCTGTCTGTGGTCTTCTTTGCCCTTGCCCGATCTTCATGACTTTGCATTTGGCGGGGTTAAATTCGAGAAGCTAGTTGCTGGACCAGGTGACCAGCCTGTCCAGGTCTTGAAGTCCTGCCTGATCCTCATCTGATTTAATTCTCCTTATTAACTTTACATCATCTGCGAACAGGGACACTTCTGAGTCTATCCCTTCCATCATGTCATTCATATATACCAAGAATAGCACTGGTCCTAGGACTAACCCCTGTGGGACCCCGCTCGTCACAGGCACCCACAGTGATACCTCATCACGTACCATGACCCGTTGTTGCCTCCCTGTCAGGTATTCTCTGATCCATTGCAGTGCCCTTCCTGTTATACACGCCTGATCTTCTAGCTTCTGCACTAATCTCTTGTGAGGAACTGTGTCGAAGGCCTTCTTGCAGTCCAAGAAAATGCAATCAACCCACCCCTCTCTCTCGTGTTTTACTTCTGTTATTTTTTCATAGAAGTCCAGAAGGTTTGTGACACAGGATTTGCCTTCCATGAATCCGAGCTGGTTGTCGTTTATAATCTTGTTCCGTTCCAGGTGATCCACCACTCTCCTCCTGATAATCTTCTCCATGACTCTGCATACTATACACGTCAGTGACACTGGTCTATAGTTTAGTGCCTCGTTTCTGTCTCCTTTCTTAAAAATGGGAACTACATTTGCCGTCTTCGATACCTCAGGTAGTTGCCCAGTTTCAAGGGATGTGTTGAAGATTGTGGTTAGTGGCACACACAGCGTCTCTGCTCCCTCTCTAAGGACCCACGGGGAGATGTTGTCCGGTCCCATCGCCTTTCAGGTATCAAGGTCTCTGAGTGTATGTCATCCAACACTTGTTGGTATATTCTTTGTTGGTGTCCCCCTCTTCTGTCTTCCCAGAGTCCTTCCCGTCTCCACTGTAAATACTTCCTTAAATCTCGTGTCGAGCTCCTCAGTGTGTACTCACCTATTTGTGGTTGCAGGGGTCGAGTCATAGCTCCTGGCCCCGCCTCTTCACTGATTGCTACTAGGTCCTCTCTCCCTGCTCCATGAGTTTTATCAAACCTCGTCTTAAAACTATGTATGGTTCCTGTGTGTGTGTGTGTGTGTGTGTGTGTTTGTGTGTGTGTTTGTGTGTGTGTGTGTGTGTGTGTGTGTGTGTTTGTGTGTGTGTTTGTTTGTGTGTGCATGTGTGTGTGTGTGTGTTTGTGTGTGTGTTTGTGCGTGTGTGTGTGTGTGTGAGTGTGTGTTGTGTGTGTGCTGTGTGTATGTGTGTGTGGTCACCAAATTGTGGTTGATGGGGTCGATTCATAGCTCCTGGCCCCGCCTCTTCATTGGTCACTGCTAGGTCCACTCTCTCCTCCATGAGCTTTATCACACCTCTTCTTAAAGCTATGTATGGATCCTGCCTCCACTACAACATTCTCCAGACTATTCCACTTCCTGACAACTCTATGCCTGAAGAAATACTTCCAACATCCCTGTGACTCATCGGAGTCTTCAACTTCCAATTGTGACCCCTTGTTGGTGCGTCCCATCTCTGGAACATTCTGTCTCTGTCCACCTTGTCAATTCCTCTCAGTATTTTAAATAACGTTATCATGTCCTCTCTCTCTCCCCTGTCGTCCAGTGTCGTCAGTTCGATTTTCCTTAACCTCTCCTCGTAAGACATGCCTCTTAGTTCCGGGACTATTCTCGTTGGAAACCTTTACACTTTCTCTGATTTCTTGACGTGCTTGAACAGGTGTGGGTTCCAAACTGGTGCTGCATACTCCAGTATGGGTCTGACGTACACTGTGTACAGAGTCCTGAACGATTCCTAACTGAGGTGTCGGAACGCTATTCTTAGGTTTGCCAGGCGCCCATATGCTGCAGTAGTTATTTGGTTGATGTGCGCCTCAGGAGATGTGCTCGGAATTATACTCACCCCCCAAGATCCTTTTCCTTGAGTGAGGTTTGCTGTGTTTGGCCCCCTTGATTGTACTTTTTGCTTTCTTTGTGTGTTGTGTTCCGTATCTGTTGCTATGAGTGATGGTTTGTGTGTCACTATCTTGATTGTGTGTATGTGTGTCATCGGTTTTGTGTGTGTGCCTGTGTGATGATGTATTTATATGTTGTTGTATGTCAGTGTAGTAGAACTGTAGGTGTCGGGCAGTGTGTCAAATGATGAGTCAATGCGCAGTGTCGAATGGTGTGTCCATGGTAAGTAAAGTGAGGCCTGAAATTTTTTAATGATATCGAATAATTTAGGTATGCTCAGCAGAATAGAGACTTAGGTTGCCAGTGTGCAACGTGATGTCACACGAAGAAGAAGTAAGCTCAGCAAGTACGGAAAGTGGCAGTGTGCCAGGAAGAAAGTGAGGCCACTGAAAAATAGTGTTTTGCAATGATAATCAGAGATAATGAGAGATAATGCTACAGAACAGAAAAGACCTATCTAGAGGCTGAATGAAAAACTGACACAGAAAAGAAGCTAAATCGAAGACAAATGAAAGGCGTCAAAAAATAATCAGAAAGAGGGAGAGATCAAGTAACAAAAATTATCACAGAAATCCACCAAATAGAATAGAGAATCAGAAAACAGATAAAACATTAACCTCCTCCCTCCCTTCCACCTTCACTTAGATACACTATAACCACAACAACCCTCCCCTGAACCCCACACTCTCAGCAACTTGCCCACTAACACCCACCACATCCTTCTCTCGCTCATGCCCACCGTCAACCCTATCACCAGATGAAATCAGTGCCCACCAACACAAGATATTGATGACTCGAGGTGGTGGACCCACCAACACAAGATATTGATGACTTGTGGTGGTGGACTCACCACCACAAGATATTGATGACTTGTGGTGGTGAACTCACCACCACAAGATATTGATGACTTGTGGTGGTGGACCCACCAACACAAGATATTGATGACTTGACTTGGTGGGTTAAAGACACGTGAGAAAACATTTAGACATTTTATTATGGAAACGTCTCGATCCTGGGACCTTATTCACTCCAAGTTTCAGGATCGAAGAGTTTCCATAAGTAAAATGGCCTAAGTGTTTGCTCATGTGGCTTTAACCGCGTCAAGATGTCGAATGTTACTTCCCTATCCATCCATCCATCCATCCAGAGAGAGAGAGAGAGAGAGAGAGAGAGAGAGAGAGAGAGAGAGAGGGGGAGAGAGAGAGAGAGAGAGAGAGAGAGAGAGAGAGAGAGGAGAGAGAGAGAGAGAGAGAGAGAGAGAGAGAGAGAGAGAGAGAGAGAGAGAGAGAGAGAGAGAGGGGAGGAGAGAGAGAGAGAGAGAGAGAGAGAGAGAGAGAGAGAGAGGAAGGGGGGAGGGGGAAGGATATTAGATTGTGCCGCCGAAGTGGGTAGTTTATCGTGTACGCAATAACCATGGTGTGGAGGGTAACCAGAGTGTATAGAGGGAGATGCCTCTTAGAAGAATTGCTTCAGGTGTGAAGGAATGATGCCTTTGTTACCTCAGTGTGTAAGAATGATGACCCTTGTTACCCTCAGTGTGGTCAAGTAATGATGACGCTTGTTACCCTCAGTGTGGGTCAAGTAATGATGACCCTTGTTACCCTCAGTGTGGGTAAGTAATGATGACCCTTGTTACCCTCAGTGTGGTGAAGTAATGATGACGCTTGTTACCCTCAGTGTGGTGAAGTAATGATGACCCTTGTTACCCTCAGTGTGGTGAAGTAATGATGACCCTTGTTACCCTCAGTGTGGGTAAGTAATGATGACCCTTGTTACCCTCAGTGTGGGCAAGTAATGATGACCCTTGTTACCCTCAGTGTGGTCAAGTAATGATGACCCTTGTTACCCTCAGTGTGGTCAAGTAATGATGACCCTTGTTACCCTCAGTGTGGGCAAGTAATGATGACCCTTGTTACCCTCAGTGTGGGCAAGTAATGATGACCCTTGTTACCCTCAGTGTGGTAAGTAATGATGACGCTTGTACCCTCAGTGTGGTAAGTAATGATGACCTTGTTCCCTCAGTGTGGTAAGTAAGATGACCTTGTTACCCTCAGTGTGGAGTAATGAACCTTGTTACCCTAGTGTGGTAAGTAATGATGACCTTGTTACCCTCAGTGTGGTAAGTAATGATGACCCTTGTTCCCTCAGTGTGGTAGAATGATGACCTTACCCTCAGTGTGGGAAGTAATGATGACCTTGTTACCCTCAGTGTGGAAGTAATGATGACCCTTGTTACCTCAGTGTGGGAAGTAATGATGACCCTTGTTACCAGTGTGGTAAGTAATGATGACCCTGTTACCCTCAGTGTGCAAGTAATGATGCCTGTACCCTCAGTGTGGCAGTATGATGACCTTGTTACCCTCAGTGTGGGCAAGTAATGATGACCTTTTACCCTCAGTGTGGGCAAGTGATGCCCTTTTACCCTCAGTGTGGGCAAGTATGATCCCTTTACCCTCAGTGTGGGCGAATGTGACCCTGTTACCTCAGTGTGGGCAAGTAATGATGACCTTGTTACCCTCAGTGTGGGCAGTAATGATGACCCTTGTTACCTCAGTGTGGCAAGTAATGATGACCCTGTTACCCTCAGTGTGGGCAGTAGATGACCCTTGTTACCTCAGTGTGGCAGATGACCTTGTTACCCTCAGTGTGGGCAAATGACCTTGTTCCTCAGTGTGGGCAAGTATTGAGACAAGACATATGCATCGCCTCGCCTCACAACTCACTATTGGCAACTTGACTCAAATCCACTTAACTTTACCACTTAACTTTACCACTTAGCTAGGTTGTCACCAGTTTATGTAATGCTCAGTCTTCTTAAAAATATTAACAAACAAATTGAAGGAGTGAAAGTGAATACTCTCTTTCACATTTTATCCTCAGTGGTATATTACAAACCTTTCTGGAAAAATACACTGACTTTGCTCACTGTAAATAAAGTATTATAATTTTTTTTGTATGTGTGTGACCTAACTCATATCTGCATAAATAACTCATTACGATTGTGACCAGATATAAACATATAAATAATTCATTATCACTGCAGCTTTCAAAGCTTTGCGGACCAGTCCTTGGACCCATTATGTGCCTATGTAATCTTTTGACTACCACCCACACCATGGGCATGGTGTGACTACCTCCCACACCATAGGTATGGTGTGACTACCACCCACACCATAGGTATGGGCTGCTTAATATAGATATTATACTTAAACCTCTTCCTCATTATTACAATTTATTAAAACTTAATTTCTTAAGATAATGGTAAGGGAAGTTTAATACTTATTTACCGTGAAAGGGATCTGATACTGTAAGATATTTGGAAAAAAACATAATGCAACAACATGCTTGGAAATGAGAGATATAATTAACTGACAATAAAACTGGGTATGGACTTACTCCACATAACTAGAGTCCACCTTCCAGCAGGAAGCAGACCACAAAATCCAACTTATCCCCAGTAAAGCTCAGCCTCTGTACCTTGAGACAGGACTCTGCTCTCCACGCTGGCTACACACATAATATTCCCTAAGCTTATAAAGGCCTCTACAACCCCCGTGGAAAAATTCACCACATGGTCTCCATATGGTGTTCATGAAGACTGGAGTTCCGTGACCGAACTAAAGGTGTGAGTATTAGCACTTCTGGATTCTACTGTCGCATACAAGATATTGAAGAGTAAATCTCCATAAAGTCCTGCCAGACACCTTTATGTATTTCCCTCTGTTTCCTCAACCCCAGATATCAAACACGGATAAGAGGAGTACTATTCCGTTACACAAATGCAGACGCCATTGTAAACAAAAATTATGAGACCAAGAGAATTAAAACCAGATATAGCAGTCATAGTGGAGGCAAAGTTCACAGGGATATTATTATAAGGAGAATAAAAGGGAAGAGAGAGAGAGTGGATTATTGATTAAAGTGGAGGTGCAGGAGACTATGCAAGAGGGACAATGAACAAGGTTTACTAGCCAGGTTTACAGTCCTACACAGAACACAGCACAAGAGATTTTTTAAACTTTAAAGAAACAGCAGTTAGTTTAAGAGGCAGAAACTGTTAATATATGTCTGCTAAGTTTATATATATAATAACTCATCTTTTTTTTGCACAAGAACATCAAAAAAGGGGAATATAAGAAGGCCAGATTTAGACCTTGTATTCAAAACAAGACAGAAGAAATTTCTTAACATGAATTTTAACTTAAACCTTTGCAGAGAATGACCAATTTTATTTGAAAATAAAATATAATTGCTAAATATTATTTTTATGGTGAAATAAAAAGGAAAACAAAGACAAAAAAAAAATTACTCATGCATATCAGTCGCTGTACGATCCAAGAAAGGGATACCAGTAATTCATTACCCCAGCCCTCTCTAATCCAGTGAACACGAAAGAGATAGTGCAGAGTGCAGCATGTGTTTCTAGTGCGGTTAGATGTGATCACTGAAGACCTGAAGCGAACCATGAATTACCATATGGAAACTAACATCCCAATTTCTTCAATAAAAATGGCAAATTAGGATTTACACAACTCATAATTTAACCGAACCTTCCACTACAAACACCAACTTCGATACCAAAGCAGCATATTCTTGATACCTCAGAGAGAACATTATCCCAAAATACACCAACACCTGTGTTTGAAGTTTCTGGACAACTGCATCATCAAGTTATCAGCCAGTTGGGTGAGACACTCGGAGATTATCCCACGAAAACCAGAGTTTCTTCCGTAAAACAGAGGAAAATTAGAACCAACACTGGCCAAAAATTCAAACTTTTCTCTAAGTAAGATTCACCACCGGTTAAGTATGTGCAAGTAGGCAAGTAATTAAGTCATTTTTATTTAAACTTATGTGGTTTAAAGTACATTACGTAGCTTTATCTTAGGATTACCAATAAAGTCACTGTGATATATATGTGATGAGAAGACACATTCTCCCTTTTTATCTCAGAAATCAATTTAATTAATAAAATTAGCACATTAAAAATTTCACAACCTAAAGTCAGGGTAAAATTTCCTCTGAAGAAAACACATCAGTACTAAGATTTTAAAGCCAAACAGAAGAAGCTTTCTCAGGTTATTACCCAGAATCCGGTAAAGTGTTCACCTGCACAACCTAAACCCAAAAAACGTTTCTTCCTATTAAAGACTCATGTACAGACCTGTTTTATTTTTATCAGAGGACGGTGCTAAACCAGTAGGGAAGACATTCAGATTACTTTCAAGGGAACGATTGCTCCAATTGTTTGAATCAAGAACTCCTCACAAGCAACAGGGCAAAGGAAAATAATAGTATAAAATAATACTATACGATTTCTATAACTGAAGCGTCAAGATGGCGCTGCACACACCACCACCATAACCACCACCTCCACCACCACCACCACCACCACCACCACCACCACCACCACCACCCTCCTTCGATTAGAAGATTAGAAGATTAGAAGATTAGAATATTAGAAGAGGCTGTGTACAGTAACCTCAATTACACTGATTTTGGGACTGGTGTATTTAAAACTGAGCAGAGATCACCTGCACAGTACTTACTTAAAGGAATGGTTATAATGATAACCATAATTTTTAAAGAGGTGGAAGGGTAAGCCAGTAGAAGGTCTCGGTCAGATGACCGAAGGTTCCAGCTGCGGGTCGTCATATGACTAAGACCTGTGTCAGGAAACACTTATCATGTTTCCTGACAAATGTTTTACCCACCTACCTACCCACCTACCTACCTACCTACCTACCTACCTACCTACCTACCTACCTACCTACCTACCTACCTACCTACCTACCTACCTACCTACCTACCTACCTACCTACCTACCTACCTACCTACCTGCACGTTAGTATTAACTAACCATGGTTGAAAATTTGAGACCGAGTGAACAATGTTGTTGTGAAGCTATAAAAGAGAGACTTACAGAAAATTAATGGAAGACAAGAAGAGCAGCTTGTAATGTGTTGGTTCTGCCATTACATTTTACAATATTTAAGGGATCGTACAACTCGTGAAAATAATAAAAAAAAAAAAAAACGCTGTTAAGACGCGAGCTCTATTCCAATTAAAATTCTATACAATTCTCTACGAAAAAAATATTGTGCTCTTAGGAAAGACCAATTTCATTAAAAAAATCAATAAAATTGGCAAATTGGCACTTACAAACGCAAAAATTAAAAAAAAATCAGTTAAGATAGGCAAGTGAACAGTCTAAACTTATAAGATGTCAACTTATGGACTGCATCAGCGTTAAAATTTTGAGGCCGGTGAGACGAGGCATTCTTCAGGAAAATCAAGAAATTCAGGAAATCATTATTAATATTTATTTAAAAAAACTGTCAAAGTGGGACTCACACAGCCCAATAACAACGCGAACTTTGCTTTCTGGAAAACACATCAGAGATGAAAAAATTTAAGCCGATCAGAAGAGGCATTCCCTAGTTATCACGTGGTTTCCAATTATTCCAAGTTCCATTAACTAATTTAGTTCCAATTAGCAAATAAAATCACAGCAATGAAATTTGGGAGACGGAGGTTAAGGAAGTGCAACGTGACATTGACCAGACAATGGCACTACGAGCAAACGAGAGCCCAGTGAATTATCGCTGGAAAATGTTTAGGCTTTAAGTATCAACATCAATGGAAAAATATCACACTGCTGATATCTTAAAAAGGCGACAACGAGAATCACCTGAACTATAATCTTGAATAGTGATATTACCAGAAAAATCCATTGTAAAAACAAGTGTGTAAAATACTTGGACATCAGCAAACTAATAAACTGTGAAGAGTATGGGTTCTGATTAACAAATTACTGTATATAGAGGAACAAAACATAGGGCGGATTGCATTCACTTAGATTTTAAAATGGCTTTTGACAGTTTCTCAGGAAAGACTAATCAGGAAGCTGCGGCTGGTGAGTCATCTCCAAGGTGGTAATTAAAAGCAAACAATGATGTGAGCTTAAACTGTCCTGGTGGGGAAATGTCCACAAGGGTCGGTGCCACAAGGGTCGGTGCCACAAGGGTCGGTGCCACAAGGGTCGGTGCCACAAGGGTCGGTGATACAAGGTTCGGTGCTTACTCCATTAAAGTTCCTAATCTAATACCTTCTCAGAATGTACTATAAAGCGAATGAACATCTTTGTAGACCCAAAAGAATCCCACGAATGATAAACCGTTAAATTGATTGAGTTTCCCTTACAGAAAATCCTGGAGAGACTGATCAAGTAGAATGACAGACGAATGACGACATTTAATGTGGATATCAGGTATATAATAAAATAGTAGAAAGTAAAAGCAGGTACAAAAAAATACAGATCGAGTAGAAAATACAAGAGCATCATACAAAGGGGAGGGCGCAGGAGCCATCATTGACAACATCATACAAAGGGGAGGGCGCAGGAGCCATCATTGACAACATCATACAAAGGGGAGGGCGCAGGAGCCATCATTGACAACATCATACAAAGGGGAGGGCGCAGGAGCCATCATTGACAACATCATACAAAGGGGAGGGCGCAGGAGCCATCATTGACAACACATTACCACAGGAAAATTGCATGAATTAAATAATTAACAGAAATTCTTATGCTTCACAAGTCGGTCGCTCACCATGCCCAGCCCTTCCAGGGCAGGGTAGGTGCCAAGGCTGGAGCTTGCTACCATCTGCAGCTCTTAAGCCTGCCCTTCCCGTTAGGGAAGGTGGCGGACCACAGGGGCCTAGTATCTATCTACCTCCATGCCAGGTGCTGGTGGGGAATGTGGCTAGGCCTGGGACCAGTTGGTCCCGCCGCTGAGGGGTACCCCCTCCCATAACAGACATAGGTCTCTGATACTCCCACGCCAAAGAGCCGGAGCCGGGTCGCCATCTGGTAAAGACCCGGGCCGGGAGAATTCCCGGTGAATCAACACCTCCTCCTCCTCCTTCACAAGTCAACTTTTAAACCACCTTAACACGTAAGGATGTAGAAATGTTGAAGGTGTTAGCAACACTGCAACATCGACGTTAAGAACTAAAAAGAAAATGTTGAGAAAATAAAACAAAACTGTATTGCGTCGGAGGGAAGATAGACGTAATAACACGGTGAAAGATAATACGAGATTACGAAAGAATTGATAAGGAAAACATAATAACGTCAATAAGCCAGAGTAATAAACCTAGGGAGAACAGGTGAAAAATTATATTAAAAATTCGGTAGAACACCGAGAAAGTTACAACCAGTGGTGAAGGTAGTAACTACTGCAACCAGTGGTGAAGGCAGTAACTACTGCAACCAGTGGTGAAGGTAGCAACTACTACAACAAGTGGTGAAGGTAGTAACTACTGCAACCAGTGGTGAAGGTAGTAACTACTGCAACCAATGGTGAAGGTAGCAACTACTACAACCAGTGGTGAAGGTAGTAACTACTGCAACCAGTGGTGAAGGTAGTAACTACTGCAACCAGTGGTGAAGGTAGTAACTACTGCAACCAGTGGTGAAGGTAGCAACTACTACAACCAGTGGTGAAGGTAGTAACTACTGCAACCAGTGGTGAAGGTAGCAACTACTACAACCAGTGGTGAAGGCAGTAACTACTGCAACCAGTGGTGAAGGTAGTAACTACTGCAACAGTGGTGAAGTAGCAACTACTACAACCAGTGGTGAAGGTAGTAACTACTGCAACCAATGGTGAAGGTAGTAACTACTACAACCAGTGGTGAAGGTGTAACTACTGCAACCAGTGGTGAAGGTAATAACTACTGCAACCAGTGGTGAAGGTAGTAACTACTACAACCAGTGGTGAAGGTAGTAACTACTGCAACCAGTGGTGAAGGTAGTAACTACTGCAACCAGTGGTGAAGGTGTAACTACTACAACCAGTGGTGAAGGTAGTAACTACTGCAACCAGTGGAGAAGGTAGTAACTACTACAACCAGTGGTGAAGTTGTAACTACTGCAACCAGTGGTGAAGGTGTAACTACTACAACCAGTGGTGAAGGTGTAACTACTACAACCAGTGGTGAAGGTAGTAACTACTACAACCAGTGGTGAAGTTGTAACTACTGCAACCAGTGGTGAAGGTGTAACTACTACAACCAGTGGTGAAGGTGTAACTACTACAACCAGTGGTGAAGGTAGTAACTACTGCAACCAGTGGTGAAGGTAGCAACTACTACAACCAGTGGTGAAGGTAGTAACTACTGCAACCAGTGGTGAAGGTAGCAACTACTACAACCAGTGGTGAAGGTAGTAACTACTGCAACCAGTGGTGAAGGTAGTAACTACTGCAACCAGTGGTGAAGGTAGTAACTACTGCAACCAGTGGTGAAGGTAGTAAATACTGCAACCAGTGGTGAAGGTAGCAACTACTACAACCAGTGGTGAAGGTAGTAACTACTGCAACCAGTGGTGAAGGTAGTAACTACTGCAACCAGTGGTGAAGGTAGTAACTACTGCAACCAGTGGTGAAGGTAGTAACTACTGCAACCAGTGGTGAAGGTAGTAACTACTACAACCAGTGGTGAAGGTAGTAACTACTGCAACCAGTGGTGAAGGTAGTAACTACTGCAACCAGTGGTGAAGGTGTAACTACTACAACCAGTGGTGAAGGTAATAACTACTGCAACCAGTGGTGAAGGTAGTAACTACTACAACCAGTGGTGAAGGTAGTAACTACTGCAACCAGTGGTGAAGGTAGTAACTACTACAACCAGTGGTGAAGGTAGTAACTACTGCAACCAGTGGTGAAGGTAGTAACTACTGCAACCAGTGGTGAAGGTAGTAACTACTGCAACCAGTGGTGAAGGTAGTAACTACTGCAACCAGTGGTGAAGGTAGTAACTACTACAACCAGTGGTGAAGGTAGTAACTACTGCAACCAGTGGAGCACTGCAACCAGTGGTGAGGTAGACTACTACAACCAGTGGTGAAGTTAGTAACTACTGCAACCAGTGGTGAAGGTAGTAACTACTACAACCAGTGGTGAAGGTGTAACTACTGCAACCAGTGGTGAAGGTAATAACTACTGCAACCAGTGGTGAAGGTAGTAACTACTACAACCAGTGGTGAAGGTAGTAACTACTGCAACCAGTGGTGAAGGTAGTAACTACTACAACCAGTGGTGAAGGTGTAACTACTACAACCAGTGGTGAAGGTAGTAACTACTGCAACCAGTGGTGAAGGTGTAACTACTACAACCAGTGGTGAAGGTGTAACTACTACAACCAGTGGTGAAGGTAGTAACTACTACAACCAGTGGTGAAGGTGTAACTACTGCAACCAGTGGTGAAGGTGTAACTACTACAACCAGTGGTGAAGGTGTAACTACTACAACCAGTGGTGAAGGTAGTAACTACTGCAACCAGTGGTGAAGGTAGTAACTACTACAACCAGTGGTGAAGGTAGTAACTACTGCAACCAGTGGTGAAGGTAGTAACTACTGCAACCAGTGGTGAAGGTAGTAACTACTGCAACCAGTGGTGAAGGTAGTAACTACTGCAACCAGTGATGAAGTAGTAACTACTGCAACCAGTGTGAAGGTAGTAACTACTAAACCAGTGGTGAAGGTAGTAACTACTCAACCAGTGGTGAAGGTAGTAACTACTGCAACCAGTGGTAGGTAGAACTACTACAACCAGTGGTGAAGGTAGTAACTACTGCAACCAGTGGTGAAGGTAGTAACTACTAACCAGTGGTGAAGGTAGTAACTACTCAACCAGTGGTGAAGGTAGAACTACTCAACCAGTGGTGAAGGAGTAACTACTGCAACCAGTGGTGAAGGTAGTAATACTGCAACCAGTGTGAAGGTAGAACTACTCAACCAGTGTGAAGGTAGTAACTACTGCAACCAGTGGTGAAGGTAGTAACTACTCAACCAGTGGTGAAGGTAGTAACTACTGCAACCAGTTGAAGGTGTAACTACTACAACCAGTGGTGAAGGTGTAACTACTCACCAGTGGTGAAGGTATAACTACTGCAACCAGTGGTGAAGGTAGTAACTACTCAACCAGTGGTGAAGGTGTAACTACTCAACCAGTGGTGAAGGTATAACTACTGCAACCAGTGGTGAAGGTGTAACTACTACAACCAGTGGTGAAGGTAGTAACTACTGCAACCAGTGGTGAAGGTAGTAACTACTACAACCAGTGGTGAAGGTGTAACTACTGCAACCAGTGGTGAAGGTGTAACTACTCAACCAGTGGTGAAGGTGTAACTACTCAACCAGTGTGAAGTAGTAACTACTGCAACCAGTGGTGAAGGTGTAACTACCAACCAGTGGTGAAGGTGTAACTACTCAACCAGTGGTGAAGGTGTAACTACTCAACCAGTGGTGAAGGTAGTAACTACTACAACAGTGGTGAAGGTGTAACTACTGCAACCAGTGGTGAAGGTGTAATACTACAACCAGTGGTGAAGGTGTAACTACTCAACCAGTGGTGAAGGTATACTACTGCACCAGTGGTGAAGGTAGAACTACTACAACCAGTGGTGAAGTAGTAACTACTGCAACCAGTGTGAAGGTAGAACTACTCAACCAGTGGTGAAGGTTAACTACTGCAACCAGTGGTGAAGGTAGAACTACTCAACCAGTGGTGAAGGGTAACTACTCAACCAGTGGTGAAGGTTAACTACTCAACCAGTGGTGAAGGTAGAACTACTACAACCAGTGGTGAAGGTGTAACTACTGCAACCAGTGGTGAAGGTGTACTACTGCAACCAGTGGTGAGGTGTAACTACTCAACCAGTGGTGAAGGTAGTAACTACTCAACCAGTGGTGAAGGTAGAACTACTCAACCAGTGGTGAAGGTAGTAACTACTGCACCAGTGGTGAAGGTGTAACTACTCAACCAGTGGTGAAGGTATAACTACTGCAACCAGTGGTGAAGGTGTAACTACTCAACCAGTGGTGAAGGTAGTAACTACTGCAACCAGTGGTGAAGGTAGTAACTACTAAACCAGTGGTGAAGGTAGTAACTACTGCAACCAGTGGTGAAGGTAGTACTACTGCACCAGTGTGAAGGTGTAACTACACACCAGTGGTGAAGTAACACTCAACCAGTGGTGAGGTAGTAACTACTAAACAGTGGTGAAGGTGTAACTACTAACCATGGTGAGTGTAATACTCAACCAGTGGTGAAGGTGTAACTACTCACCAGTGGTGGTAGTACTACGCACCAGTGTGAAGGTAGAACTCTCAACAGGATGAGTGGTACTACTCAACCAGTGGTGAAGGTAGTAACTACTACAACCAGTGGTGAAGGTAGTAACTACTGCAACCAGTGGTGAAGGTAGTAACTACTGCAACCAGTGGTGAAGGTAGTAACTACTACAACCAGTGGTGAAGGTAGTAACTACTGCAACCAGTAGTGAAGGTAGTAACTACTGCAACCAGTGAAGGTAGTAACTACTGCAACCAGTGGTGAAGGTAGTAACTACTGCAACCAGTGGTGAAGGTAGTAACTACTGCAACCAGTGGTGAAGGTAGTAACTACTACAACCAGTGGTGAAGGTGTAACTACTACAACCAGTGGTGAAGGTGTAACTACTGCAACCAGTGGTGGAGGTAGTAACTACTGCAACCAGTGGTGAAGGTGTAACTACTACAACCAGTGGTGAAGGTGTAACTACTACAACCAGTGGTGGTGGTAGTAACTACTACAACCAGTGGTGAAGGTGTAACTACTACAACCAGTGGTGAAGGTAGTAACTACTACAACCAGTGGTGAAGTTAATAACTACTACAACCAGTGGTGAAGGTGTAACTACTGCAACCAGTGGTGGTGGTAGTAACTACTGCAACCAGTGGTGAAGGTAGTAACTACTATAACCAGTGGTGAAGGTAGTAACTACTACAACCAGTGGTGAAGGTGTAACTACCGCAACCAGTGGTGAAGGTAGTAACTACTGCAACCAGTGGTGAAGGTAGTAACTACTGCAACCAGTGGTGAAGGTAGTAACTACTGCAACCAGTGGTGAAGGTAGTAACTACTGCAACCAGTGGTGAAGTTAATAACTACTACAACCAGTGGTGAAGGTGTAACTACTGCAACCAGTGGTGGTGGTAGTAACTACTGCAACCAGTGGTGAAGGTAGTAACTACTACAACCAGTGGTGAAGGTAGTAACTACTGCAACCAGTGGTGAAGGTAGTAACTACTACAACCAGTGGTGAAGGTAGTACTACTGCAGCCAGTGGTGAAGGTAGTAACTACTACAACCAGTGGTGAAGGTAGTAACTACTACAACCAGTGGTGAGGGTGTAACTACTACAACCAGTGGTTGTGGTAGTAACCACTACAACCACTCATTTTTTTTACCAAATCCCGGTGAGGGAACACCAAGAGCTGAGCATCACTCTTGCAGTCAAGAGCTGAGCATCACTCTTGCAGTCAAGAGCTGAGCATCACTCTTTCAGTCAAGAGCTGAACATCCCTCTTGCAGTCAAGAGCTGAGCATCACTCTTGCAGTCAAGAGCTGAGCATCACTCTTGCAGTCAAGAGCTGAGCATCACTCTTTCAGTCAAGAGCTGAACATCACTCTTGCAGTCAAGAGCTGAGCATCACTCTTGCAGTCAAGAGCTGAGCATCACTCTTGCAGTTAAGAGCTGAGCATCACTCTTTCAGTCAAGAGCTGAGCATCACTCTTTCAGTCAAGAGCTGAGCATCACTCTTGCAGTCAAGAGCTGAGCATCACTCTTGCAGTCAAGAGCTGAGCATCACTCTTGCAGTCAAGAGCTGAGCATCACTCTTGCAGTCAAGAGCTGAGCATCACTCTTGCAGTCAAGAGCTGAGCATCACTCTTGCAGTCAAGAGCTGAGCATCACTCTTGCAGTCAAGAGCTGAGCATCACTCTTGCAGTCAAGAGCTGAGCATCACTCTTGCAGTCAAGAGCTGAGCATCACTCTTGCAGTCAAGAGCTAGCATCTTTGCAGTCAAGAGCTGAGCATCATCTTGCAGTCAAGAAACTGAGCATCACTCTTGCAGTCAAGAGCTGAGCATCAATCTTGCAATCAAGAGCTGAGCATCACTCTTGCAGTCAAGAGTGATGCTCAGATAATGAGACATACGCAATTAAAAATCTGTAATTATATCTGTTATTAAAATATAGCTAATATCAGAGAGGCCGGAGCTAGCAAGTGTTCAGCAGGTAAAGTGTTCATAAAGTGTGAACAAACTTGTTTGTTCATTATCAGAAATTTTGGAAATATGACGATCTGGTGCAAGGAAGGTAATTAATTCTATATTAGTTATTTTTTAATTCTTGCTTTCATGACCTTCTTTCACGCATACACTGGCTGACGTGATATACACACGCACACACTGGCTGACGTGATATACACACGCATACACTGGCTGACGTGATATACACACGCATACACTGGCTGATGTGATATACACACGCATACACTGGCTGACGTGATATACACACGCATACACTGGCTGACGTGATATACACACGCATACACTGGCTGACGTGATATACACACGCATACACTGGCTGACGTGATATACACACGCATACACTGGCTGACGTGATATACACACGCATACACTGGCTGACGTGATATACACATGCATACACTGGCTGACGTGATATACACACGCATACTGGCTGACGTGATATACACACGCATACACTGGCTGACGTGATATACACACGCATACACTGGCTGACGTGATATACACACGCATACACTGGCTGACGTGATATACACACGCACACTGGCTGACGTGATATACACACGCATACACTGGCTGACGTGATATACACACGCACACTGGCTGACGTGATATACACACGCACACTGGTTGATGTGATATACACACGCACACTGGCTGACGTGATATACACACGCACACTGGCTGACGTGATATACACACGCATACACTGGCTGATGTGATATACGCACGCATATACTGGCTGACGTGATATACGCACGCATACACTGGCTGACTTGATATACACACGCATACACTGGCTGACGTGATATACGCATGCATACACTGGCTGACGTGATATACGCACGCATACACTGGCTGACGTGATATACGCACGCATACACTGGCTGACGTGATATACGCACGCATACACTGGCTGACGTGATATACACACGCACACTGGCTGACGTGATATACACACGTATACACTGGCTGACGTGATATACACACGTATACTGGCTGATGTGATATACATACGCATACACTGGTTGACGTGATACACACACACACATATACACAGGCTGACGTGACATACGCACACACACACTCACACTTGTTGACATGATATACACACTCACGCTGGGCTGATGTAACATACACACACACACACTGTTAATATGATATACACACGCATACTGGCTGACGTGATATACATCTTCACACACTGACTGACGTGATATACACACGCATACTGGATGACGTGATTTACACATACACTTGTTGACGTGATTTATACATGCACACACTGTCTAACGTGATATATACACGCACATACGGTCTGAAATGATAAGACATACACATACACTAGCTAATAAGGCATACACTCACAGACACACTGACAAGACAAACACTCATACACCTAATAAAACTTATACTCACACATTAGCTGGAAAGTCATATGCACACACACACACACACACACACACACACACACACACACACAAAAACACACACACACACACAACACACACACACACACACACACACACACACACACACACACACACAAAAACACACACACACACAAAAACACACACACACACACAAACATACACACACACACACACACAGAGGGAACACAGAAACAAGAGGACACAATTGGAAGCTGAAGACTCAGATGAGTCAAAGGGATGTTAGGAAGCATTTCTTCAGCCACAGAGTAGTCAGGAAGTGGAATAGTCTAGAGAAAGATATAGTGGAGGCAGGAACCATACATAGTTTTAAGACGAGGTATGATAAAGCTCATGGAGCAGGGAGAGCAGAGACCCAGTAGCGGACAGCGAAGAGTCGGGGCCAGGAGCTGAGTCTCGACCCATGCAACCACAATTAGGTGAGTACACTCGCTAGAAAAACGTACACAGAGGCACACTGGCAGACAAGGCAATCAGAAATGCTTCCAAACTATCTAACAAAACATCGCCAGATACGTAGTAGCTAGTTTACCAGAGCATGCACGTATACTTTCTAACAAAGCACGTATGCGCTCGTCCACACTAGCAAGCAAAGCATGCACATTGCGCATGCAACAGCAATCAAAGCATTACCAGACCAAGTGGCTGGTATACACACACCTACACATAACACATGCCGAAAATTCCTGATATATATTTTTGGCCCCGCCGCCTGAGACGTTACCTGTGCAGCCAGCAGGGCACTGAACCAGGAATTACCAGACACATTCCGGCGCATTCCGGGAATTCCCACCTGCTGCTCCAGGGACTAGCGCCAGGCACACAAACGAGTCCAACACGTTTCTCAAAAACAGGGTTTTTTTTCTCTGACGACGTGTTGCTGTGTTTATATATATAGTATAGTATATATATATATATATATATATATATATATATATATATATATATATATATATATATATATATATATATATATATTGCAACTAGGGAAAAAGTTATAATATATGTGCATTTGCGTGTGTCTGTGCAGACACATCTGTCTTCTTGTGCCTGTGCAGACACATTATCTGTCTGCTTGTGTGTCTGCAGACATGCATCTGCTTGTATCTCTAAAGACACATTATGTGTCTGTGTTTCTGCAGACATAATATGCGCCTGTTTGTGTGTCTGCAAACACATTATGTATCCAATGAAATTTAGACACATGTGAAACATCTGGGTATCTTTAGTGTAGACGTTTCGCCATCCAGTGGCTTTATCAATACAAATTTAAGGACATAATTTGAAGACAGTAGAACTATACACAAAACCTGAGGTAATCAGTCCCTCAGCCTTGGAGTTGGTGTGAAGAACACCGTGGTCGTGAAGAATCTGGGACACAGGCATGAAGGTTGGCGCTTATATACCAATGTCAGGTGGAAAGGGACGGGTATCAGACGAGGGCATAGTCACTGGTAGGCGGGATTTCCCAGTGGAAGTAGGTCATACCCAAAAGGATGGGTTAGTTATAGCAGCCGTGAAGAAGGTTATGTAGATGTCCTCTGAACCAAGATTCCATGATGTTGCAGTGTCTGACACGTTCTACAAAAATGGTATACAATACCGAGGGCGAAACGTCTACTTTAAAGATATCCAGACGTTGCACATGTGTCATAATTTTCACCTTGTCTTTATTGTATACCATTCATGTAGACATTATGTATCTGCTTGTGTCTCTGTAGACAAATTATGTACAAAATTTTCACTTAAAGAACGAGGTTCCTCGTATCTCATGCTGCTAGAGTGCAATGGTTTGAGTTCTTGAGTGTGTAAAGAGTGTTTCTGTGTGAAGAATGACGTACATTTTTCTCCCTATCACTGCTTGGTAAACCTTAACCATAAATTCCACGTTAAACTTGAACCATTTATTGAGTCCGAGGATTCCAAGTACGAGGTTTATGGTATATATCTATTAGTAAGTAGTTAAGGTGAAGTGTATACTGGTATAAGACCTGTGACTGAGGTGTTCCACACCGACTCGTCCAGTCACTCCTGCGCCACACAAGTGACACACATCTGTTGAAGAAACACTTTAAAGATTAGTTCTTTATACATATATTAAAGTCTTGTCCCTTGAATCATATGTGACAAGAAAACGAATGCTAATATAGTCTCATAAATATTTCCTCACGTTAATGCAACAACTTGAGTCAAAAGCAAGTAACATTTGGTCACTATGTTTGCTTTGCTTTAAATTTTGATAACATCTTGATGCGCCCAAATGAACATCAAAATGTTCCAAAGACAAATCTAGAACTAAAGTTTCTTTTTCAGTCATGGCAAAGCTTTTTTGTGTTTTGAGCTTTGAATTGTGATACCATATAGGATGGAGTGTGTCACTATTTGCTTTCTTTTGTAGAACAGATCCATTGGCATAATCATTCACATCCATATGCAACATAAATGGTAAAAAAAAATTAGGGATCCGTAGAATGGGAAAGGAAGTGAGCAACACTTTCAGACGGTGAAATACCAGTTCACAAGAATCTGACAGATAAATTTCACCTTCTAGTAAGCTCAGTAATAGCTGTTTCTATCTTACAGTAGTTGGTACACAATCTGTGATGGTATCCTGCCATGCCTAGAAAATGCTGCCCTATTTTCCTAATTCCTAGGGGATGGGATTAGGAAAATAGGGCTTTTACAAGCACTTCTTTGTCCCGTCCAATGATGAAACCCAAATACTAAATTCTAGCCTGCCCGAACTCACACTTGGACACATTGACAAAATTATACAAAGCAAGTTTGTTGAAAAGATCATACAGCTGAGTTAGGTGTTATATCTAAGTCTCAGTGTAGACCACCAGGTCGTCTAGGAATGCATCAGAATGAAACAGAAGCATTTCTTATTCTGTTTGGGGTTTCAAGGTAGTTAAAGAGGTCATTCTGTATAGTGCGTGAAGACACATCTCGTGCTTGAGGGGTAACTGCAACCTGATAATATCCATGAAGAAAGTCCAGATAATTAACATACGTGGCTCTGGAGAAATTGTCAGTAATGTCATCAATCTAAGGTAGAGGAAAACTATCTAGTTAGGTAACAGCATTAACCGTACAGCAGTCACTGCATATCCTATCTACCATCCGGTGTAGGTACAAGAATACAAGGTGACATCCACGGACTTATACTTCTCTCGATAAGGCCATGTGATAACAGATAATTTATCTCTTCCTCTAGAGCTATATGTTTAACTGGAGTCATTCTGTAAGGAGATTGCTTAATAGGCATCATTGATTGAACATCAATATCGTGATCACTTGAAGTGCAATGACGGACATCATGAAAGAGATAAACATATTCGAGCGGAAGAGATTTAGTGGCAGCATCTTTATTATCTGACAGGTGATCTAGGAATCTGTCTAGAGATCGCAAGGTAAGGAAGTTCTCTAGACGAATCTCTTTCCCTCCAGTAATATCAGGAAGTTGTCCTGATCTTGCAAAGGAAGAACTGAAGTAGTCGGAAGAGAGTCACGATGATATGCTTGAAGATGATTGTTGTGATGCATATATTTTATCTTACCAGAAACACCAAAAAGTAATTCACATCACTTACTTTTTTAACAACTTCTAATGGGTCGACATACCTTGCTTGTAAAGAATGTTTCGGGAGAAACTGTGTATGACTTTGTCTCCTTGGAAAGTTCTGGGAACACCTGTTTTATCATTGTTTGTTAATACTTCTGCTTCTCTGAAAGGTCCGAAGGTTTAGTACCAACATCTACAACTCTTGCTTTGCTTTGTCTAGTAAGTCTCTCTAAAGCATAACAGTATTATCTTCTGAGGTTTTCCCTTAACCTTTCGTATCTCTCTTCATATAATGTCTTAGAAGTTTTTGTATCTTCCGTCGGCTGAGAAGTAGAAGGCTGAGTGCGATACTGAGGAGAATTACGTGAATTCTTCACCTGTGAGGAGACGTCAGTACGACCTTCACTCCCAGTCTGAGGAGACGTCAGTACGACCTTCACTCCCAGTCTGAGGAGACGTCAGTACGACCTTCACTCCCAGTCTGAGGAGACGTCAGTACGACCTTCACTCCCAGTCTGAGGAGACGTCAGTACGACCTTCACTCCCAGTCTGAGGAGACGTCAGTACGACCTTCACTCCCAGTCTGAGGAGACGTCAGTACGACCTTCACTCCCAGTCTTGCTTTTACCTCTATGTGTCCTCTTGTCTGGATGAGGTTTTGTTTGCAGTTTGGCATGAGTTAACTCATGAGCATCAGCTATGGTAGACATCTCGGACACTTCAGAGTAAAGACAATCCATCACATACTCTTAAACAGGTGGAGGAAGACAACTGCAAAATTGTTCATTCAGAATGAACTGAAATAACTGATCATAAATGTTCGGCTTGAGAACTTCCCTACACCACCTAAGAACAGCAGCCTGTTTCTCCTTATCAAACTCAGCACAGGTCTGTCCTTGCTTCCTTCTCAGAGTATGAAATGTAAGCGGGTCTCTAAAAGGAATCATTTCACATTCCTCGTGAATATCCTGCTTAACCCGGTTATAATATACATTTCGAAGAGTAATGAGGCTGCAGACCTCTGAGACTTTCCATGTACTGTATTCTGTCACATGGCAGCCCACTGTTCCTTAGGCCACTACAAGGCACCTGACTGATTCTCAAAATTCTCTATATTGAGATGTAGAATGTTGAGGGTCAGTCTTAGATCTTTGATACCATGTATTTTTCCTTTCCCGCTCCCCCCTGATTTAAAGAGCGTTGGACATATATACACTCCAACTATAATTTACTTAACATGTCCATCCTGTCAGCCTGATCTTCAGAGTAAGGACCAGAGAAGTCAGGTAGTGGAGGTGTGGTGTCATCTTAGTCCCCAGTAAGTACTTCAGGTTGAGTATGTAATACGGGGATATCTTTTTCGAAACGCAGAGCCACCGAAATATAGCTGGTTGTTATTGAACTCAAACTTGTGTTAGAAGCGGAAGTAATTAAGTTTTTCGTGTGACGTCACGGCTATTGGCTCGCCATATTGGACGTCAATCAAACTGACAAGCAAATATACATACAGTGCATATTTTGAGATTTTTTTCTCAGCCTTGATAGCCTATACGATTGATATTGCTTGGCGGGTACAGTACATGGTGATAAGCCAAGTCTATCAGTGTACAGGTGCCCCGAGGAGCTGCATGAAAGATGTTTGTTGAGACGCAGATAATGTGGAGCAAACAGAATACAACAGTTTGTATAGCGAACATCTCATTGCAGCTTAAAGAAAAAAACCTGAATTAAAATTTAAAAAATAATAACATTAATAATAATAATAATAATAATAATAATAATAATAATAATAATAATAATAATAATAATAATAATCATCATCATAATAAAAGTTTCTTATTACGTATTCTGGTCCCGTTTTGACTTCTGACAACATTTTTGTAGTATTCAGGAGGCAGGTCAAGGTGACCAAGTCGTCTCTTTTGACTCCATCTGAAGTTGTCAATGATTTAGGTATGACAGACAGATGTGTCGTCTCTGCCAATAAGCTTCGGTTGTACACTTGACAGGTTCTGTCAATGATGGACATACACAAAAGGTAAAATATATTCTGATTAATTGGTAAAAGACTGCTTATAGTAAAGGATTATTAGGACCGAAACAAATATATTTAAAATATGTATAGATAATTACATATACTTATAGAAAATATGTATTTATTAATACATATGTAAATGTAGATGAGAGAGACATTGGATGTCAACAATGCAATATGTAGATGTATTTGTAATATAAAATGGTGCTATTTTAAGGAAATAAATATATAGTGCTGAAAACGGTGCTTGAATAATTTTCGCGAGCGTGATTAATAAGAGAGGTGAGAGAGAGAGTGAGAGTGAGAGTGTCACCTTGTTGATGGTATCAAAGGTGAAGTCTGCCAGCTCACTCAGAGATACCACACTTCATTAACATATGTTCACCTGACGTGCTCCATCACCCTCACTACCTTCCAGGACACACAGGTGACTCACCTTCCAGGACACACATGACTCACCTTCCAGGACACACAGGTGACTCACCTTCCAGGACACACATGACTCACCTTCCAGGACACACAGGTGACTCACCTTCCAGGACACACATGACTCACCTTCCAGGACACACAGGTGACTCACCTTCCAGGACACACAGGTGACTCACCTTCCAGGACACACAGGTGACTCACCTTCCAGGACACACAGGCGACTCACCTTCCAGGACACACAGGTGACTCACCTTCCAGGACACACAGGTGACTCACCTTCCAGGACACACAGGTGACTCACCTTCCAGGACACCCAGGTGACTCACCTTCCAGGACACACAGGTGACTCACCTTCCAGGACACCCAGGTGACTCACCTTCCAGGACACACAGGTGACTCACCTTCCAGGACACACAGGTGACTCACCTTCCAGGACACCCAGGTGACTCACCTTCCAGGACACACAGGTGACTCACCTTCCAGGACACACATGTGATTCACCTTCCAAGACACACAGGTGACTCACCTTCCAGGACACACAGGTGACTTACCTTCCAGGACACACAGATTAATCACATTCCAGGACACACAGGTGACTCACCTTCAAGGACACACAGGTGACTCAACTTCCAGGACACACAGGTGACTCACCTTCCAGGACACACAGGTGACTCAACTTCCAGGACACACAGGTGACTCACCTTCCAGGACACACATGTGACTCACCTTCCAGGACACACATGTGACTCACCTTCCAGGACACACAGGTGACTCACCTTCCAGAACATACAGGTGACTCACCTTCCAGGACACACAGGTGACTCACCTTCCAGATCACACAGGTGACTCACCTTCCAGGACACACATTTGATTCACCTTCCAGGACACACAGGTGACTCACCTTCCAGGACACACAGGTGACTCACCTTCCAGGACACACAGGTGACTTACCTTCCAGGACACACAGGTGACTCACATTCCAGGACACCCAGGTAACTCACCTTCCAGGACAACCAGATGACTCACCTTCCAGAACACCCAGGTGACTCACCTTCCAGGACACCCAGGTGACTCACCTTCCAGGACACACAGGTGACTCACCTTCCAGGACACACAGGTGACTCACCTTCCAGGACACACAGGTGACTTACATTCCAGGACACCCAGGTGGCTCACCTTCCAGGACAGCCAGGTGTCACACCCTCCAGGACAGCCAGGTGTCCTACACTCCAGGACAGCCAGGTGTCCTACACTCCAGGACAGCCAGGTGTCATTCCCTCCAGGACAGCCAGGTGACTCACCCTCCAGGACAGCCAGGTGCCACACCCTCCAGGACAACCAGGTGACTCACCCTCCAGGACAGCCAGGTGTCATACCGTCCAGGACAGCCAGGTGTCATACCCTCCAGGACAGCCAGGTGCCACACCCTCCAGGACAGCCAGGTGCCACACCCTCCAGGACAGTCAGGTGCCACACTCTCCAGGACATTCAGGTGTCACACTCTCCATGACAGCCAGGTGCCACACCCTCCAGGACAGCCAGGTGCCACACACTCCAGGGCACCCAGGTGCCACACCCTCCAGGACAGCCAGGTGCCACACCCTCCAGGACAGCCAGGTGCCACACCCTCCAGGACAGCCCGGTCCAACACCCTCCATGACAGCCATGTGCCACACCCTCCAGAACAGCCAGGTGCTACACCCTCCAGGACACCCAGGTGCCACACCCTCCAGGACAGCCAGGTGCCACACCCTCCAGGACAGCCAGGTGCCACACCCTCCAGGTCAGCCAGGTGCCACACCCTGCAGGTCTCTTGACCGAGTTACGCTCAGAAAGTTTAGGTTAAATTACGTTTGGAATATACTATATCCATAAAGCGAATTTTGAACCACAAAGAATACAAAACAAAGCCACCAGTCTGTTAACACCATGGCTGACCAAGTCATTGATATGTTCATATCTGCACACCTGACACTCCTAATGAGAGTTGTATGGTGTGGTGCACATGTGTCTTCCCAGGCCATCATACCTGGAGTCTACCTGGAGAGAATTCCAGGGGTCAACGCCCCCGCGGCCCGGTCTGTGACCAGGCCTCCTGTTGAACCAGAGCCTGATCAACCAGGCTGTTACTGCTGGCCGCACGCAGTCCAACGTACGAACCACAGCCTGGCTGATCAGGTACCGACTTGAGGTGCCTGTCCAGTGCCTGCTTGAAGACAGCCAGGGGCTTGTTGGTAATCCCCCTGATGTATGCTGGGAGGCAGTTGAACAATCTTGGGCCCCTGACACTTATTGTGTTGTCCCTCAACGTGCTAGTGGCACCCCTGCTTTTCATTGGGGGGATGTTACATCGCCTGCCGAGTCTTTTGCTTTCGTAGGGAGTGACTCTCGTGTGCAAGTTTGGTACTAATGTCGCGTGGGTGGTGGGGGGGTGGTGGCTGGTAGGGTTAGCCCACACTGCTTCCCGCGTGCGCCTGTGGGTTACGCCGTTAACATGAACTTAACCCAGGGTGGCTTGAATAACCCAGGAATACCACGGGGATGGTATTGTACACAGAACAGCAATACACTGGAGTACAAAGGTGGTATAAATGCGTGAACTCACGTGGCTTACTTCTCAGACAGCAGAGTGGCTTGCTGGCTTAGTAGAATATTTTCACACAGATTGACTGGCTTGGAATCTTGTGACAAATTAGCACAGCAAGGTAGAAGCTGGCTTAAGCCTAGGCTGACGTAACTGGTGGTGGCTTTACTGGCTTGAATGGGACTCTCCCCTCACTGGCTTACTCGTACAGAATTTGCAAAACCCGGGTCAACCCCTCGTAGGTTTTAGCAAAATTAAATGAGGCACTTAGCTGACCAGGAGATACTGTAGATAAGTAGACTTCTTGGATGTAGTAGCTGGTAACGTGGTCGGTCTGGAGGCTGTTTGCTTGCTTGTCGTAGTCTATCTCTCTATAACATCGTAATCGATAAAAATTACGGCACACCGCTGTTCAACACTTGTCGTGTACGCAAGGAGTAACGACAATCAGGTTGTTCCTCTGACTCACTACTAGAAGTTGAAGGTACGGGGTCAGACGGATTATCATTGTCAGTCACAACAGTCTGGTTGTCAGGGGCTTCGTCTGGAAAGTCAGTAGAAGCTAAGTCTTTCTCTTCTACTGGTGGAATAGACTGGTCCGGTGGAGTGGATGGATCCTCCCCGGTTGAAATAGCACCGACCCACTGGTCAGGTGGCAACTCATCCTCAACCCGAATAGGGTAAGGGTAGTGAACAAGATCAACAATGATGGTATTGGCTCTGAGTCGAACACTGTGACCCAAGGTATTAGCGACAAGTAGAAATATCTTACTGTCTTGGACAGTATGTAAAGATGGCTCGACAAATAAACCCTTCACTCTGCAGGAATTACTGTCAACTAGGACATTGTCACCATCTGGAACATGGGGGACAACAACAGACACTCTAGTGAGGGCACTATCTGCTACAGAGGTATCTTTCTGCAGACGGCACGTGACGTCGACAAGAGATGGCATTACTAATTTCAAATAGGTGTTTTCCGACAAGGCGTCCCCTGTGGAGAAACAAGTTTGGTACTAAGCCCTCGAGAATTTTCCATGTGTATATAATAATGTATCTCTCCCGCCTGCGTTCTAGAGAGTACAGGTTTAGGAACTTCAAGCGCTCCCAGTAGTTGAGGTGGTTTATCGCACTTATGCGTGCAGTGAAGGTTCTCTGCACATTTTCAAGGTCAGCAATTTCACCCGCTTTGAAAGGTGCCGTTAGTGTGCAGCAATATTCTAGCCTAGATAGAACAAGCGATCTGTAAAGTGTCAACATGGGCTTGGCATCCCTGGTTTTGAAGGTTCTCATTATCCATCCTGTCATTTTTCGAGCAGATGCAATTGCTACATTGTTGTGGTCCTTGAAGGTGAGATCCTCTGACATGATCACTCCCAGGTGGAAAGTGGAGAAATGACATTGATAATAATGAATTCATGATTATCATTATAATGACTAATAATAAGAGTAATAATAATTATTATTATTATTGTTATTAATAATATTATTATTACTAATTATGATTAATTAGTACTACTAAAAAAGATGAATATATATATATATATATATATATATTCATCATTTTTAGTAGTATTCATTAATCATAATTAATAATAATAATTATGACGAACCTTACCTAACCTAACCTAACCTATGATTATTATTATTATTATTAATATTATTAATCATAATCATTGTTACGGGTTTTTGTGGTGACTCATAACTTAAATAAAGTGGCCTGGCTCCTAAAGGGTAAATGACCTGACAAGTCTTGGGGTATTTAAATTACGAAAACACAACCCGTCTAGGACCAGCATGTACCTTCATACAAATTATGAAGCATGAGTGCAAATAATTAATATAGTATAAGGAAGGACACGAAAACTCACCTGTACAAAAATATGTAATGTAATAATAAAAGTAACTTATATAAAACTTATGATCCTTCTGCAGGCTGCTCAACCTGCAGGCTGGTCAACCTGCAGGCTGCTCAACCTGCAGGCTGGTCAACCTGCAGGCTGCTCAACCTGCAGGCTGGTCAACCTGCAGGCTGGTCAACCTGCAGGCTGGTCAACCTGCAGGTTGGTCAACCTGCAGGCTGGTCAACCTGCAGGCTGCTCAACCTGCAGGCTGCTCAACCTGCAGGCTGGTCAACCTGCAGGCTGGTCAACCTGCAGGCTGGTCAACCTGCAGGCTGGTCAACCTGCAGGCTGGTCAAGTACTCTCCTAGATTTAAACAGGTCTCTGCACACTAGAGCCTTACAGGTAAACACTAACAAAATTATAGTATACACTAAAAAAAACTTACCAACCAGTGGCTTAAGGCGACGGTCTGGAGTTTTGAGACTCTCTGACCGCGGGTTCGAACCCCACCCGTGGTATGGTTTGTTTGCAATCGTGTCATTAGGATTTCGTGGGTCATGATGACTTCTCCCCGTCACCGCCGTCTCGTACGAACTCACAAACACCTCATCTGCTCCCGTCTCCTGGCCACTGTTCCTGACCAGGAATAATACGTGTCCGGATTCAGTACAATACCGGAACTATGGAGTATTATTTTTTAAATAATTTTTCCCGCAGCACACTGCATAATAATCATGAATTTATAATTATCAATGTCATCACTGGCTGACGGTAACATAATCATTCACGCGTAAATATTGACACATTCCTGGGCCCTACGGGCGAGACTCAGCGCTTCTGTGCTCACCCTCAAATCAATACACCTATGGAGGCAGTTGCACTCCCGCAGCAGTCCTGGAGTGCCCCGAGTACTTGTACCGAGTACATCCTTAAGAACTCGGGCGGACTCGGGAGTGAACGATCGAGAAGTTCCAATAACTCGATACACATTGATTGTTCATTCAGCTGCCTGGTTAACATTCCTCGAGGTTAACATTCCTCGAAGTTAACATTCCTCGAGGTTAACATTCCTCGAGGTTAACATTCATCGAGGTTAACATTCCTCGAGGTTAACATTCCTCGAGGTTAACATTCCTCGAGGTTAACATTCCTCGAGGTTAACATTCCTCGAGGCTCGACTCTTCTTCTCAACTCATTTCTGGTGAAAGAATGAGAACCAGTAGGTGAGCTGTGTATCCAGTAGGTGAGCTGTGTATCCAGTAGGTGAGCTGTGTATCCAGTAGGTGAGCTGTGTATCCAGTAGGTGAGCTGTGTATCCAGTAGGTGAGTTGTATAACCAGTAGGTGAAGTGTATACCCAGTAGGTGAGTGTATAACCAGTAGGTGAAGTGTATACTCAGTAGGTGAGTTGTATAACCAGTAGGTGAGGTGTGTATCCAGTAGGTGAGTTGTATAACCAGTAGGTGAAGTGTATACCCAGTAGGTGAGTGTATAACCAGTAGGTGAAGTGTATACTCAGTAGGTGAGTTGTATAACCAGTAGGTGAGGTGTGTATCCAGTAGGTGAGTTGTATAACCAGTAGGTGAAGTGTATACCCAGTAGGTGAGTGTATAACCAGTAGGTGAAGTGTATACTCAGTAGGTGAGTTGTATAACCAGTAGGTGAAGTGTATACCCAGTAGGTGAGTTGTATAACCAGTAAGTGAAGTGTATACCCAGAAGATGAGTTCTATACCCAAGAGAGACTCTTGTTTTGGCAAGTGAGTTTACAGAACACTCAAGAAGAGTTTTAGAAGCTGCCAGTCCACAAGATACAACTCTTAATGAGGAGAAAGAAGGCTGCTTTAATATAATTCCGATATTTCAAAAGTTCCTTGCAACTAAGTAAATTAGTGTGAGTGGTACTAGAGCATTACACTAGCTCATAGAAAGTAGAACCCCCTTCTTGATGTGGGTTAGGCTGGGCAGACACAGTGATGTTTACCAAGAAGATGAAGATTGTTGCAAGCAACCCTTTCAATATATTTTGCATAACTGTGTTCTATTATAAATCCAGAAAACTTTGATACAGTCCCATTAGAATGGTCTGAAAATGTGATAAAACAAAAAACTAGCTCTCATGGAGACCCAGTACCCTTTACAAAATATCTAACTGGTCTATTGAGTGTCTCACCAGCTTCTCATCCGGAAACAATTCGGACAACGATGACATACTGTGAGAAGTATATTAGAAACCTGGGTATGTCAGTGAATCTGAACAGTTGACATGCAGCTCTAAAAGTACATTACAAGTACATTCCAAGAACGAAGGCAATGTTTTGTTTTAAATTCGAACTTTATGCAGACTTTAATGTCTTGATTAAAATATTAGGAGTCTCATGAAAGGAACTGGTTTGGAACAAGTATTGTGAGCAGCTATCTGAGTGGTAAGTCTTGATCACGTGTTTTACAGTGTTTTGCATAGTAACTTCTCCATTGCTGCCTTATTTTCTGCAAGTTGAAGACGCCCTTGATAAGGCTTCTTGAAGGTGAAACGTCTCGATAATAAAAGGTCCCCATTTTTTTTATACTACTTCTTTTCTTAACCCTCCTTGAAGACTTGTGTGAACATCGAGAGCAGCCAAGATCTCACCTACATTCACCAGTCTTTTAGAGCAAGTAAGGAAGGACACTGGATTTTACAGTAGCACTGCTTGGAGTAGACGAGTCCCATTTTCTTTGCAGTAGGTCACTGGTACTAGGTCAGATAAAATTCTATGACATCGAGATGAAAACTGTTTCCTGAAGACGTATGGTTATTCTCCTCGATTAATAACATGTAGAAATTAAGATCTGTCGAACAGTGTGCCTGGACCTAAAGTTTAAACAACAAATGTTCATACGGTCTGGAAAGTGATGAGGTGTTGTTGTAGTCATTACTCTGACTCCTGCTCAGGTGGCCAGTTAGATACGTTCGTATCACCTGTGCCATCATGTTTCCATTATCAGTGACGCACTCTATGAACATGACAAACCATCAAGACCAGGAAACTATTTCCATAAAGAAGATGGAAGTCAGAGATGATGAAAAGAGTTCACCCAAATCAAGAAAAAATTATTTTAATACTCTAGTTCACTCTGCCATTCATCTGAGTCTTTTTTGTACAATATTGCCGATGGCAAGTGTGAAAAAATATATTTTCTAGCCATTTTTTATATAAATGTATCCATATGTACTTGCTATAGTGTAGGAAAACATGTGGGCATTCACGGATTCTTAATGGCATCATTATTTATCTTAGAAATCAATAAATGTATTGCAAATGTTGATAATGTGTTTACTTACGCAACTTTTAGCTTCTTGGACATTCCAGTTGTCATGATAACTATAACAAGGCTTCAGCCGCCTGACAACAAGAGATTAAATTGAATTCATTACGATGGCAATATTAACGTTGTCACTAAGATTACTCCACCTGAGCTAATCAAATTTTATCATATACATTTCAATTGATTCGTAATTGTGAAAACTGTTAATGCTGCTTTAATGAATAATCTCTACTCATGAAATGTATTCTTAAGAGATTGCTAATGGATTCGCGGTGTGGGTTTTAACTTACCACATTCCAATAGCGAAATTTACTTAGTATTAACAATTGCATATTCTTATATTTGAGTGGATGTCTGTTTAAATTGATTATGAACGACGTCGTGACTCGGTCAAGAACAGTCTGTGTTAAGTGGCGTTTATGATGTTTTTTTGCCCTGATTATTGAGTCTGGCACAACTTCCATCACTTTAATAAGGTGACTTTAGCGCGGAGTCTACACTGGAACCCACTGCCTCCTACAGTGCTGCACGTACTTATGAAATTTACTAAGCATCTTTTATTCTAATTACGTATAGACTGAATGGTGGTCATTGTTGTCATGGTGGTAATAATCGGATTCTGGATAAGAAATCCGTAAAAAAAAAGAACTACCATCATTTCCAGGTTCACTAATAATTTGATAAGCTTGCTGCCAGACTACGTCACTGCGTATTAGAATACGTATATGAAAGTATCTGTTCGTCCAGGAAGACAACATAGAACCACTGCTTGCCACATGTAAATAAGGTTTGACTAAGTTGACTTTGGTCAGAATTGATTTGGTTGGTTTCTGTTATGTTGGGTTTGGTGAGAGTGGGTTGATTAGGGTTGGTTTAGTTCCATGGTTATTTTTGGAGACCTAAATGCAAGACATACTATTGCTGTTTTTTTGCTTATTTGTGGTCATATATATGCTTTTAGAGATTCTTGTAACCCAAAGAGACAGCAATTAGTAAGATTAGAGAAGGCGTTAAGATATTGACGTTGGGAACCACGTAAGCAAAACCAGATGTATTTTGGTCGTTGTGCGACCCGAGAAAGGTATCCCCGTAAATCGTAAGCTCAGCCCCCTCTACCACAATGCAGGAGAAATCAGTGATAAAAAAATCTTAAGCAAGTGTCAAAATCTTGTGAAAAGTCTGTATAAACTACATTTGGTGTCTTCCAGCGCATCCAAGACTGTATCGCAGAGACCCAGGAGTTGCGAGAGGCAGGAGCGACCTGCTTTAAAGCCATGCTGCCCTGGGTTGTGCGCTTCTTGGGAATCTATGTGATTAGCAATCTTGTGTCTCAAAGTCCTTTCAGAGTTTCATTTTAAATGGAACATTAGAGCTATTGGTCTCTAGTTCTTGTTATTGTTGCTACCTGTGCGGAGTGGGTCAATGTCTGTTGTTTTTAACGACTGTGGGATGACCACTGTGTCTGTACTCACCCATGTGTGGTTGCAGGAGTCGATTCAAAGCTACTGGCTCCGCCTACGTCGTGTATATCATGTATATGTGCATGCATATGTGTTAATATAAATGTATGCATTTGTGTGCATATAAATGTATGCATTTGTGTGCATATAAATGTATGCTTGTATATATGCATATATATTGTTGTGTGTATGTTCACATGTATGTATACAAGTGAAAATAGGAAATACAACCTGAGCGCTTTCATGTGCTTACTCACACATCTTCAGAGAAATAGGAAGAGGCCAGAGAAGCATATTTTATGCTAAGCGCCTCACTCATTGATGTAACCGTTCACTCAGTATTGCAACACCTCACTCGGTGATGTAACACCTCACTCAGTGTTGCAACACTCACACATCCGTGCAACATCAAGACAAATTGTTTATTTGATAAAGACCACACTTTCTATTGTGTGAAAAATATTCATGAATGATGTATACAAATTTTGTGTATGTATACATGCATTTATGTATACTTGTGAATGTTTATACATATTTTTATGTATATTTGTTCATATAATGAATTTGTTCATTACCTCAACAACCGTCATCACCACCACCATCATCACCACCATCATCACCACCATCACTACTACCATCACTACCATCATCACTATCATCACCACCACCATCACCACCACCATCACCACTACCATCACCACTGCCATCACTACCATCATCACCACCACTATCACCACCACCATCACCACTACCATCACCACTGCCATCACTACCATCATCACCACCATCATCACCACCATCATCACCATCATCATCATCACCACCACCATCACCACTATAATCACCACCACAATCACCACTATCATCACCACCACCGTAACCACCACCACCACTACCATCACCACCACTACCACTATCGTCACCATCACCACCACCATCACTACCGTCACCACCACCACCACTACCGTCACCACCACCACCACTACCGTCACCACCACTACCGTCACCACCACTACCGTCACCACCACTACCGTCACCACCACCACCACTACCGTCACCACCACTACTGTCACCACCACTACCGTCACCACCACTACCGTCACCACCACTACCGTCACCACCACTACAGTCACCACCACTACAGTTACGTTACTATGAGAGAACACAACTTATATTACTAATTAAAGCAAGATAATAATCCATGGAAATGTCTGCTAAACTTGTAATTGAAATATAGAAAAAAAAACGAACACCATTACAACTTAGTGACAAACCTGATATAATAAAGAAACTAGAAGATGGAGTAAGTAGAAGTGTTGCTGACTCAAGACAACACTGCATCCTCAACACTGCGTCCTCAACACTGCATCCTCAACACTGCATCCTCAACACTGCGTCCTCAACACTGCATCCTCAACACTGCGTCCTCAACACTGCGTCCTCAACACTGCGTCCTCAACACTGCGTCCTCAACACTGCATCCTCAACACTGCGTCCTCAACACTGCATCCTCAACACTGCATCCTCAACACTGCGTCCTCAACACTGCGTCCTCAACACTGCATCCTCAACACTGCATCCTCAACACTGCGTCCTCAACACTGCGTCCTCAACACTGCATCCTCAACACTGCGTCCTCAACACTGCATCCTCAACACTGCGTCCTCAACACTGCGTCTCAACACTGCATCCTCAACACTGCATCTCTCAACACTGCATCCCCAACACTGCGTCCTCAACACTGCATCCTCAACACTGCGTCCTCAACACTGCATCCTCAACACTGCATCCTCAACACTGCGTCCTCAACACTGCATCCTCAACACTGCATCCTCAACACTGCATCCTCAACACTGCATCCTCATCACTGCATCCTCAACACTGCGTCCTCAACACTGCATCCTCAACACTGCATCCTCAACACTGCGTCCTCAACACTGCATCCTCAACACTGCATCCTCAACACTGCATCCTCATCACTGCATCCTCAACACTGCGTCCTCAACACTGCATCCTTAACACTGCATCCTCAACACTGCGTCCTCAACACTGCATCCTAACACTGCGTCCTCAACACTGCGTCCTCAACACTGCATCCTCAACACTGCATCCTCAACACTGCATCCTCAACACTGCGTCCTCAACACTGCGTCCTCAACACTGCGTCCTCAACACTGCGTCCTCAACACTGCATCCTCAACACTGCATCCTCAACACTGCATCCTCAACACTGCATCCTCAACACTGCGTCCTCAACACTACGTCATCAACACTGCGTCCTCAACACTGCGTCCTCAACACTGCATCCTCAACACTGCGTCCTCAACACTGCATCCTCAACACTGCATCCTCAACACTGCATCCTAAACACTGCATCCTCAACACTGCGTCCTCAACACTACGTCCTCAACACTGCGTCCTCAACACTGCGTCCTCAACACTGCATCCTCAACACTGCATCCTCAACACTGCATCCTCAACACTGCGTCCTCAACACTGCATCCTCAACACTGCATCCTCAACACTGCATCCTCAACACTGCATCCTCAACACTGCGTCCTCAACACTACGTCCTCAACACTGCGTCCTCAACACTGCGTCCTCAACACTGCATCCTCAACACTGCGTCCTCAACACTGCATCCTCAACACTGCATCCTCAACACTGCATCCTCAACACTGCATCCTCAACACTGCGTCCTCAACACTACGTCCTCAACACTGCGTCTCAACACTGCGTCCTCAACACTGCATCCTCAACATTGCATCTCAACACTGCATCTCAACACTGCGTCCTCAACACTGCGTCCTCAACACTGCATCCTCAACACTGCATCCTCAACACTGCATCCTCATCACTGCATCCTCAACACTGCGTCCTCAACACTGCATCCTCAACACTGCATCCTCAACACTGCATCCTCAACACTGCATCCTCAACACTGCATCCTCAACACTGCATCCTCATCACTGCATCCTCAACACTGCGTCCTCAACACTGCATCCTCAACACTGCATCCTCAACACTGCATCCTCAACACTGCGTCCTCAACACTGCGTCCTCAACACTGCATCCTCAACACTGCATCCTCAACACTGCATCCTCAACACTGCATCCTCAACACTGCATCCTCATCACTGCATCCTCAACACTGCATCCTCAACACTGCATCCTCATCACTGCATCCTCAACACTGCGTCCTCAACACTGCGTCCTCAACACTGGCGGGGCCGAAACATTTCGAAATGTTTCGTTACACACACACACACACATAAATACAACAGGCCTAGTGTCTAATCGACATGTGCCTAGGACAAAATGGTAACTAACTGCATCCTCAACACTGCATCCTCAACACTGCATCCTCAACACTGCTTCCTCAACACTGCGTCCTCAACACTGCATCATCAACACTGCGTCCTCAACACTGCGTCCTCAACACTGCATCCTCAACACTGCATCCTCAACACTGCGTCCTCAACACTGCGTCCTCAACACTGCATCCTCAACACTGCATCTTCAACACTGCGTCCTCAACACTGCATCCTCAACACTGCGTCCTCAACACTGCGTCCTCAACACTGCATCCTCAACACTGCTTCCTCAACACTGCGTCCTCAACACTGCATCCTCAACACTGCGTCCTCAACACTGCGTCCTCAACACTGCATCCTCAACACTGCATCCTCAACACTGCGTCCTCAACACTGCGTCCTCAACACTGCATCCTCAACACTGCATCATCAACACTGCATCCTCAACACTGCATCCTCAACACTGCATCCTCAACACTGCATCCTCAACACTGCGTCCTCAACACTGCATCCTCAACACTGCATCCTCAACACTGCGTCCTCAACACTGCGTCCTCAACACTGCATCCTCAACACTGCATCCTCAACACTGCATCCTCAACACTGCATCCTCAACACTGCGTCCTCAACACTGCGTACTCAACACTGCATCCTCAACACTGCGTCCTCAACACTGCGTCCTCAACACTGCGTCCTCAACACTGCGTCCTCAACACTGCATAATATTTAACACTCAAAATAAAAACTTTGTAAACAACGGAAAATTTAAAATAACGTCGCCTTTAATGCCCAAGTGCGCCGTTATTCATATAAATTACTGTATTTGTAGACCCTGATAATAATAATAATATTTGCTTGGTGTATGTAGGCATAAGCCATTTTAAAAGCTTCTTTAATGTCTCAGTTTGATAGGCCTATTTCTTAGTGGATTAGAGCCTATTGAAATACTGGATTCTTTTCTAAGACGCACTAACACTGAAAGTTTGAAGCCGACTTGAGGAACCATTCTACAGTTATCCAACTATTCCAAATTTTCATCAGACATGTCTGTATATTTGTAAATTTATACCTAGAAAATTTTAACTTATATTTCATGACTTATGTTTCACTATACATGATTCACGAGATCGTAATAACACGATCGATCTCACGGCACGTGAGTGGTAAAACTCCATGCCAGTGTGTAAACCAGTGTGTTTACCACTCACTCGCCATGGGTTCTAACCCCACCTGTTCTGTGATATGATCACTAGGCAGTGTTTATTTATTTAGTAAAAATCAATATCACTATGTAATAAAATTGACAAATTTGGACTTATGCAACTTAATAACAAGGGCGATGCATGCTTTCAGGAAAGCATACAATAACTTAGTTTGAAGCCGATCAGAAGAGGCATTCTGAAGTTATGACGTGCATTGTAGTGGTTTAAAGTCGCACGTGTCCCGTAGAGTGTCTCGTAGTTCGATCACTAGCGCACTCAGCTCACACACTGAGGTCCGGGGTTCGAATCTCCGGTACGGCTGGATAACATTAGGAGGTGTTTCCATAAGACACCTGCTGTCCATGTTCACTCATCAGTATAAAATGGGTACCTGGGTGTTAGTGGACTGGTGTGGGTCGCATCCTGCGACAAAATTGACCTAATTTGCCAGAAATGCTCTGCATAACAAGCGGTTTCTATACAGTAGTATATCATTGATGTGAGCTAGACCTGTATACCTTGTACATGTACTTGTAGAAATAAAGATATTATTATTATTATTATTATTATTATTATTATTATTATTATAACTGAAGATGCATTCCTGAGCTTCCCCAGCGCTCGAGCTTCGGCCCAAATCTGGGGTGTGGCTCCAAAAGGATCCTGTAGTGCTTGCTGCCTTTGACCCTCCTGACATCGTCTGCTGCTATGTAGCTGCCACACCCTTCGAGCCCAGTGGGACGGGGTTTTGTGGCAGCCCATGGTGCCTAGCTTCTCCCTATGAGCCCCGTGATGACGGGGATTGTGTCTAGGCCTGGGGACAATTGGTCCCAGAATATGAGGAGGTACTTGTACCTCCCCCCATGGCAGACATACGTCTCAGACACTCCTGCGATAGGGAGCCAAGGCCGGGTCACCAACTGGCAGAGACTGGGGCCGGCAGTACCGGCGAATCTAAGAAGAAGAAGAAAGTCTTAATTGATTTAATATATTGACAAGTTGGTACCTACACTAAACTTATTAAGTATTATGTTGTCCATAAGATGCATCAGCTGTTAAATATTGAGACCCTAGTGGGTTTAGCGCTTCCTTTTTCTTCTTCTTCTTTTTCTTCTTCTTCTTCTTCTTCTTCTTCTTCTTCTTTTTCTTCTTCTTCTTCTTCTTCTTCTTCTTCTTCTTCTTCTTCTTCTTCTTCTTCTTCTTCTTCTTCTTCTTCTTCTTCTTCTTCTTTTCTTTTTCTTCTTCTTCTTCTTCTTCTTCTTCTTCTTCTTCTTCTTCTTATTTTTCTTCTTCTTCTTCTTCTTCTTCTTCTTCTTCTTCTTCTTCTTCTTCTTCTTCTTCTTTTCTTCTTCTTCTTCTTCTTCTTCTTCTTCTTCTTCTTCTTCTTCTTCTTCTTCTTCTTCTTCTTCTTTCATATTATTGTAGACTTAGTAAGCGGCAAAGTTCCAGCTACACTCTTGAGTTTTAACCTTCACTGTCACTGATCTGGAGTCTACCTGAAATCTACCTGGAGTCTACCTGAAGTCTACCTGAAATCTTCCTGGAGTCTACCTGAAGTCTAGCTGGAGTCTACCTGGAGTCTACCTGAAGTCTTCCTGGAGTCTACCTGGAGTCTACCTGAAGTCTACCTGAAGTCTACCTGAAGTCTACCTGGAGTCTACCTGAATTCTACCTGAAGTCTTCCTGGAGTCTACCTGAAGTCTACCTGGAGTCTACATGAAGTCTACCTGAAATCTTCCTGGAGTCTACCTGAAGTCTACCTGGAGTCTACCTGGAGTCTACCTGAAGTCTTCCTGGAGTCTACCTGGAGTCTACCTGAAGTCTACCTGAAGTCTACCTGGAGTCTACCTGAATTCTACCTGAAGTCTTCCTGGAGTCTACCTGAAGTCTACCTGGAGTCTACCTGAAGTCTACCTGAAATCTTCCTGGAGTCTACCTGAAGTCTACCTGGAGTCTACCTGGAGTCTACCTGAAGTCTACCTGGAGTCTACCTGAAGTCTACCTGAAGTCTACCTGGAGTCTACCTACCTGGAGGGTGTTCCGGGGATCAACGCCCCCGCGGCTCAGTCCTTGACCCGGCCTCCCGGTGGATCAGGGCCTGATCCACGAGACTGTTAATGCTGACCACACGTACGAACCACAGCCCGGATAATCAAGCACTTGTTTTTGACAGGTTGAAGCAACGTTGGTCACAGGGGCCCTGAAGATGCCATCACATGCAAGAAGCTTGCCCAGGGGCCCTGAAGATGCCATCACATGCAAGAAGCTTGCCCAGGGGCACTGAAGATGCCATCACATGCAAGAAGCTTGCCCAGGGGCCCTGAAGATGCCATCACATGCAAGAAGCTTGCCCAGGGGCCCTGAAGATGCCATCACATGCAAGAAGCTTGCCCAGGGGCCCTAAAGATGCCATCACATGCATGAAGCTTGCCCAGGTGCCCTGAAGATGCCATCACATGCATGAAGCTTGCCCAGGGGCCCTGAAGATGCCATCACAAGCATGAAGCTTGCCCAGGGGCCTTGAAGATGCCATCACATGCATGAAGCTTTCCCAGGGGCCTTGAAGATGCCATCACATGCATGAAGCTTTCCCAGGGGCCTTGAAGATGCCATCACATGCATGAAGCTTTCCCAGGGGCCTTGAAGATGCCATCACATGCATGAAGCTTGCCCAGGGGCCCTAAAGATGCCATCACATGCATGAAGCTTTCCCAGGGGCTTTGAAGATGCCATCACATGCATGAAGCTTTCCCAGGGGCCTTGAAGATGCCATCACATGCATGAAGCTTGCCCAGGGGCCCTGAAGATGCCATCACATGCATGAAGCTTGCCCAGGGGCCTTGAAGATGCCATCACATGCATGAAGCTTGCACAGGGGCCCTGAAGATGCCATCACATGCATGAAGCTTGCACAGGGGCCCTGAAGATGCAATCACATGCAAGAAGCTTGCCCAGGGGCCCTAAAGATGCCATCACATGCATGAAGCTTGCCCAGGTGCCCTGAAGATGCCATCACATGCATGAAGCTTGCCCAGGGGCCATGAAGATGCCATCACAAGCATGAAGCTTGCCCAGGGGCCTTGAAGATGCCATCACATGCATGAAGCTTTCCCAGGGGCCTTGAAGATGCCATCACATGCATGAAGCTTTCCCAGGGGCCTTGAAGATGCCATCACATGCATGAAGCTTGCCCAGGGGCCCTAAAGATGCCATCACATGCATGAAGCTTTCCCAGGGGCCTTGAAGATGCCATCACATGCATGAAGCTTTCCCAGGGGCCTTGAAGATGCCATCACATGCATGAAGCTTGCCCAGGGGCCCTGAAGATGCCATCACATGCATGAAGCTTGCACAGGGGCCCTGAAGATGCCATCACATGCATGAAGCTTGCACAGGGGCCCTGAAGATGCCATCACATGCATGAAGCTTGCACAGGGGCCATGAAGATGCATCACATGCATGAAGCTTGCCCAGGGGCCCTGAAGATGCCATCACATGCATGAAGCTTGCCCAGGGGCCCTGAAGATGCCATCACATGCATGAAGCTTGCACAGGGGCCCTGAAGATGCCATCACATGCATGAAGCTTGCCCAGGGGCCCTGAAGATGCCATCACATGCATGAAGCTTGCACAGGGGCCATGAAGATGCCATCACATGCATGAAGCTTGCCCAGGGGCCCTGAAGATGCCATCACATGCATGAAGCTTGCACAGGGGCCCTGAAGATGCCATCACATACATGAAGCTTGCACAGGGGCCTTGAAGATGCCATCACATGCATGAAGCTTGCACAGGGGCCCTGAAGATGCCATCACATGCATGAAGCTTGCACAGGGGCCCTGAAGATGCCATCACATGCATGAAGCTTGCCCTACTTACCATACGTCAACAATGAAAACATAAAGCTCCATTAAATGGGGCCACTCGAGCTATAAACAAAATAAACCTGAAAACTTGGATGAAGAAGAGACAACATCCTCTTAAGGCTCCACCTTCGCTGTTAGCTAATAACTTAGCAAAATAAAGGTGTTACCTGCTGCTGTTATTACCCTGACATACAACAGTTGTTTGTTGAAGTGCTTCATATACGATGTACTTACCACCATTCTTATCTTGCCAACACAAACACTGAGTGTAAACAGTCGCCAGAACTGCACGGAAACATGCTGACACATTACTGAACACCAGGTTGGCTCTCTGGCTCTCTGTATCTCTGGCTCTCTGCCTCTGACACATTACTGAGCACCAGGTTGGCTCTCTGGCTCTCTGTATCTCTGGCTCTCTGTGTCTCTGGCTCTCTGTGTCTCTGGCTCTCTGTATCTCTGGCTCTCTGTGTCTCTGACACATTACTGAGCACCAGGTTGGCTCTCTGGCTCTCTGTATCTCCGGCTTTCTGTGTCTCTGGCTCTCTGTGTCTCTGACACAATACTGAACACCAGGTTGGCTCTCTGGCTCTCTGTATCTCTGGCTCTCTGTGTCTCTGGCTCTCTGTGTCTCTGACACATTACTGAACACCAGGTTGGCTCTCTGGCTCTCTGTATCTCTGGCTCTCTCTGTCTCTGGCTCTCTGTGTCTCTGACACATTACTGAACACCAGGTTGGATCTCTGGCTCTCTGTATCTCTGGCTCTCTGTGTCTCTGGCTATCTGTGTCTCTGACACATTACTGAACACCAGGTTGGCTCTCTGTCTCTCTGTATCTCTGGCTCTCTGTGTCTCTGGCTCTCTGTGTCTCTGACACATTACTGAACACCAGGTTGGCTCTCTGGCTCTCTGTATCTCTGGCTCTCTGTGTCGCTGGCTCTCTGTATCTCTGGCTCTCTGTATCTCTGGCTCTCTGTATCTCTGGCTCTCAGTGTCTCTGGCTCTCTGTCTCTCTGGCTCTCTGTATCTGTGTCTCTGGCTCTCTGAGTCTCTGGCTCTCAGTGTCTCTGGCTCTCTGTGTCTCTGGCTCTCTGTGTCTCTGACACATTACTTAACACCAGGTTGGCTCTCTGTATCTCTGGCTCTCTGTGTATCTGGCTCTCTGTATCTCTGGCTCTCTGTGTCTCTGGCTCTCTGTGTCTCTGGCTCTTTGTGCCTCTGGCTTTCTGTGTCTCTGGCTCTTTGTATCTCTGGCTCTCAGTGTCTCTGGCTCTTTGTATCTCTGGCTCTCTGTATATCTGTTTCTCTGGCTCTCTGTGCCTCTGGCTCTCTGTGTCTCTGGCTCTCTGTGTCTCTGACTCCCTGTGTCTCTGGCTCTCTGTTTCTCTGACTGTGTTCCTGGCTCTCTGTGTCTCTGGCTCTCTGTGTTTCTGGCTCTCTGTATCTCTGGCTTTCTGTATCTCTGGCTCTCTGTATCTCTGGCTCTCTGTATCTCTGGCTCCGTGTCTCTGGCTTTCTGTATCCCTGGCTCTCTGTATCTCTGGCTCTCTGTATCTCTGGCTCTGTGTATCTGGCTCTCTGTATCTCTGGCTTTCTGTGTCTCTGGCTCTCTGAATCTCTGGCTTTCTGTGTCTCTGACTCTATATGTATCTGGCTCTCTGTTTATGTGGCTTTCTGTATCTCTGGCTCTCTGTGTCTCTGGATCTCTGTATCTCTGGCTCTCTGGCCCAGGACATCAGGATCCCTGGCTCGCTGGCCCAGGACATCGAGATCCCTGGCTCATTGGCCCGGGAATCAGGATCCATGGCTCACTGGCCCGGGACATCAGGATCCCTAGCTCGCTGGCCCGGGAATCAGGATCCCTGGCTCGCTGGCCCAGGACATCAGGATCCCTAGCTCGCTGGCTCAGGACATCAGGATCCCTAGCTCGCTGGCCCGGGAATCAGGATCCCTGGCTCGCTGGCTTGGGACATCAGGATCCCTAGCTCGCTGGCCCAGGACATCAGAATCCCTAGCTCGCTGGCCCGGGAATCAGGATCCCTGGCTCACTGGCCCGGGACATCAGGATCTCTGGTTCGCTGGCCCGGGACATCAGGATCTCTGGCTCGCTGGCTTGGGACATCAGGATCCCTAGCTCGCTGGCCCAGGATATCAGGATCCCTAGCTCGCTGGCCCGGGAATCAGGATCCCTGGCTCACTGGCCCGGGACATCAGGATCTCTGGTTCGCTGGCCCGAGACATCAGGATCCCTGGTTCGCTGGCCCAGGACATCAAGATCCCTGGCTCGCTGGCCCAGGACATCAGGATCCCTTGCTCGCTGGCCCAGGACATCAGAATCCCTGGCTCGCTGGCCCAGGACATCAGGATCCCTGGCTCGCTGGCCCAGGACATCAGGATCCCTGGCTCATTGGCCCGGGAAATCAGGAACCCTGGCTCGCTGGCCCGGGAAATCAGGATCCCTGGCTCGCTGGCCCGGGACATCGGGATCCCCAGCTCGCTGGCCCGGGAAATCAGGATCCCTGGCTCGCTGGCCCAGGAAATCAGGATCCCTGGCTCGCTGGCCCGGGACATCAGGATCCCTGGTTCGCTGACCCAGGACATCAGGATCCCTGGCTCGCTGGCCCAGGACATCAGGATCCCTGGTTCGCTGGCCCAGGACATCAGGATCCCTGGCTCACTGGCCCAGGACATCAGGATCCCTGGCTCGCTGGCCCATGACATCAGGATCCCTGGCTCGCTGGCCCATGACATCAGGATCCCTGGCTCGCTGGCCCATGACATCAGGATCCCTTGCTCGCTGGCCCAGGACATCAGGATCCCTGGCTCACTGGCCCAAGACATCAGGATCCCTGTCTCGCTGGCCCAGGACATCAGGATCCCTGGCTCGCTGGCCCAGTATATCAGGATCCCTGGCTCGCTGGCCCATGACATCAGGATCCCTGGCTCACTGGCCCATGACATCAGGATCCCTGGCTCGCTGGCCCAGGACATCAGGATCCCTGGCTCGCTGGCCCATGACATCAGGATCCCTGGCTCACTGGCCCATGACATCAGGATCCCTGGCTCGCTGGCTTGGGACATCAGGATCCCTAGCTCGCTGGCCCAGGACATCAGGATCCCTAGCTCGCTGGCTCAGGACATCAGGATCCCTAGCTCGCTGGCCCGGGACATCAGGATCCCTGGCTCGCTGGCCCAGGACATCAGGATCCCTAGCTCGTTGGCCCAGGACATCAGGATCCCTAGCTCGCTGGCTTGGGACATCAGGATCCCTAGCTCGCTGGCTTGGGACATCAGGATCCCTAGCTCGCTGGCTTGGGACATCAGGATCCCTGGCTCGCTGGCCTAAATGAATGACTTTTAAAACCAGTCTTTTGTTAGGAAAATTAATGATGGCCCTCGGCAAGGGAAGGAGAGAGAGAGAGAGAGAGAGAGAGAGAGAGAGAGGAGAGAGAGAGAGAGAGAGAGAGAGAGAGAGAGAGAGAGAGAGAGAGAGAGAGGAGAGAGAGAGAGGAGAGAGAGAGAGAGAGAGAGAGAGAGAGAGAGAGAGAGAGAGAGAGAGAGAGAAGAGAGAGAGGAGAAGAGAGAGAGAGAGAGGAGAGAGAGAGAGAGAGAGAGAGAGAGAGAGAGAGAGAGAGAGAGAGAGAGAGAGAGAGGAGAGAGAGAGAGAGAGAGAGAGAGAGAGAGGAGAGAGAGAGAGAGAGAGAGAGAGAGAGAGAGAGGGAGAGAGGTAGAGAGGGAGAGAAGAGAGAGAGAGAGAGAGAGAGAGAGAAGAGAGGAGAGAGAGAGGAGAGAGAGGCTAATGGAGGTGGAGAGGAAGCGTAGGTACCTGACCGAGATGCGAGAGATACAGAGACAAGACAGAATGTACAGAAACAGGTCAAGTAGCACAGGTATATGACTGTAGCGCAGAACCTGCATTGAGCGCAGTAACCGCACCTGTAGCAGTAACGACTGAGGCAGTACTGCATCCTGTAGGCAGTAACCTGCATCCGAGTGCAGTAACCTGCATCCGAGCGAGCAGTAACCTGCATCCTGTAGGCAGAACCTGCATCCTGTAGGCAGTAACCTGCATCCTGTAGCGCAGTAACCTAGCATCCTGTAGCGCAGTAACCTAGCATCACTGTAGCGCAGTAACCTGCATCCTGTAGCGCAGTAACCTGCATCCTGTAGCGCAGTAACCTGCATCCTGTAGCGCAGTAACCTGCATCCTGTAGCGCAGTAACCTGCATCCTGTAGCGCAGTAACCTGCATCCTGTAGCGCAGTAACCTGCATCCTGTAGCGCAGTAACTCATCCTGTAGCGCAGTAACTGCATCCTGTAGCGCAGTAAACTGCATCCTGTAGCGCAGTAACCTCATCCTGTAGCGCAGTAACCTACATCCTGTAGCGCAGTAACCTGCATCCTGTAGCGCAGTAACCTGCATCCTGTAGCGCAGTAAACTACATCCTGTAGCGCAGTAACCTGCATCCTGTAGCGCAGTAAACTACATCCTGTAGCGCAGTAAACTACATCCTGTAGCGCAGTAAACTACATCCTGTAGCGCAGTAAACTACATCCTGTAGAGCAGTAAACTACATCCTGTAGCACAGTAAACTACATCCTGTAGCGCAGTAAACTACATCCTGTAGCGCAGTAAACTACATCCTGTAGCACAGTAAACTACATCCTGTAGCGCAGTAAACTACATCCTGTAGCGCAGTAAACTACATCCTGTAGCGCAGTAAACTACATCCTGTAGCGCAGTAAACTACATCCTGTAGCGCAGTAAACTACATCCTGTAGCGCAGTAAACTACATCCTGTAGCGCAGTAAACTACATCCTGTAGCGCAGTAAACTACATCCTGTAGCGCAGTAAACTACATCCTGTAGCGCAGTAAACTACATCCTGTAGCGCAGTAAACTACATCCTGTAGCGCAGTAGACTCTACACTTCTCCCTTCATAAACAAGAGCTGAGGAGTGCCGGGGATTTTTCCTAAGACGAGGTTGATGTACATACCATTACTCCTGTGTTGCCTACTAGCGCCATTATTGATCGCGCCTTGGGCAAAAAGTATCACATTAAAAGACAGTTCTTATATAAGCACTAGTATAGTCTTGTATAGTCTTGCTTCTTATTAGGTATCCCTGATGGGCTACCTTCAAGTGCTTGTCGAAAAAAAATTCTTTTATTTCTTCCTAAAAAGTTTCGTTTTTATTTCGTTCATAACACGAGAAAGCGTCACACCATCAGTCTCAGATTTTCAACACTTGTGCATGATAACTTGTGCATGATAACTTGTGCATGATAACTTGTGCATGATAACTTGTGCATGATAACTTGTGGAAGATTCGTGCAACTTTTGCCATGTGTCGGTGCAATATGACTAAAGTTTTAAAACCAATATCAAAGTGCTTTCCAGTACGCAACATTATCATTTTTATTGCATTGCGTAACTCCCAATTTGCCCATTTTGTTAAATATATAGTGATATTGATTCCCATTCAATAAATAAAGTATATCACCTCTGGTTGGCTTTTAAAATATTAACACTGATGTAATCCACAGGAAGGAAGGCACCCTGTACGGTTACACTGCTGAGGTGCAAATCCGAAATTTTATGACATTGTTACAAAGTTGGAATCGTTGGACACAGATCAGCTAGCAGAGAGTGACTTTCCTGCCCACCTTCAAGCACTAAGCCTTTGTGTATTGTAACAGCAAGTAGTTTTCTATTGACCTTTGTAGGTGTCACTCTGCCCATTTTATAGAAATAATTATATTAAACTGGGCTTTCTTCAAAAACAAAAGTTAAATCCGTTCAGTAGAATATAAGTGTAAGATGGACACTTGAGGAATATTGAAAACTCTGGTTTATATGGCGTTTTTAAGTTTCTTTAAATGTTATCTTTTTGAATGACTTCCTGCCAGAGGCGGCACCTTGTTAAGTACAGTGTTCGTGTCCTCCACGAACTTCCTCAGAGGCTTTTGTCTGTAACTTCACAACACTTTGTGCGATCGACTTTAAATTTTCAAGCCTGGTAAACTATAACCAGGAGAAGGTTCAAGGAGCAATTATCAAGAGCAGGTGCCCTCTGAATAATATATATATATATATATATATATATATATATATATATATATATATATATATATATATATATATATATATATATATATATATATACCAGTTTCCGCGCGATAACTTTAAAAAGCCTTTTCTGATTGGCCTAAAAATGTCAACACTCGTGTATCGTACATAGAAGAAGGTTGGGATTGTTGGTAAAGTGTGTAGGTGCCATTCTCGAAATAGTATTATTTTCCATTAGATAAATGAAGAATGCTTTCTCAAGAGGGGCGGGAGCCTTGAAGCTGGTGAGAGACTCTTATTTAAATGAACTGGACTTATACTCTCCTTCTCAGGTGCTAACCCTACTGTTTTGTGCTTCCCCCCTGATTAAAATTAAGCAATTGCGAACGGCATCAATCTATAATGACTGATGTATAGTACAAAATGGATGAAACTTTTGTCGATTCAGGCTGTGTAGAAAATTCCGTGCAAAAACTGTAGTGTAAAGCACCCCTCTGGCAAGACAGTGATGGAGTGAATGATGATGAAAGTTTTTCTTTATATTCCCTGCCTTGGTGGGAATCGGCCTATGTTAATAAAAAAATAATAATAATAATAATTATAATAATAATAATAATCACCTTTATTTCCACAAGTACATGATATAGATGTAGCTGACATCAATGACATACTATATAGAATGTCTCCTGGTTACTCAGAACATTTCTTAAGTTAATCTTGTGTGGCATGCAAAGAGTACGTCACCTTTATTCGGCGTATGTACACACTCTCATATAGACTGCCTCCCAACCAGCGAACCAGGTGCTAAGGGTTTAACGATTCAGGGGCCCCATCGTTAAATCAGTACCTTGGTTCAGCCAATCATAGGTGGGCCTGACAATGGCGGAGGTGTTGTGGTGTCACATACGTTCCACCATTGGCAGATTCATCCAGCTGATGGTTGCTCACTGTTGTCTGTCTTCAGGCTGTTGTTTTGCCTCTTGATTACGGTGATACAATTATTTTCCAAAGTCTTGTATATAGTGTATATGTCGTGCCGATTAGGTAAAACTGGTCAATTAGTAAGAACTCATCTAAAATTAAGTCCTTTCTAAAAATTTCTCTTGTACGTTTAAAGATATAATTTTTCATTTATGTTAATGTAAGAATTTATAATTTTGTACCAAGAGAAAATTTGAAAACCTACCTAACCTTATTACAACAAGCGCAATTTAATTTAGCCTAACCCAACTAAATATATTTTAGATACATTAACATTAATTTAATAATAAACAAACACAATGAAATATATTTTTTTCGTTAGGTTCAGAATGATTTTTGCGAAATTATTGCATATACAAATTTTCACTTGTCTTATATGGCAAGGTGAGCGTTGCTATTTAAGCCAAAATCGCAAGTTTTACCTAATCGGCACGACATATATACTTGTACATACTTATAATCATACTTGGTGAAGGAAAATACAATTTAAAGACTACTGTTGTGTTTGTTTTCACTCTAAGCTCCCCTTACGGCCAGGGTAACAGGCCTTGATTACCTGAAGCTGTAATATCTTGTCCCCCAGGATGCCACCCACAACAATCGACTAACACCCAGGTACCTAGATACTGCTAGGTGAACAGAGTAGGGATGTATCTGATGTGAAAATTTAGATATCCGCGGATGCGGATGTGTATACGGATGTCTTACTTATTTTGCGGATGTGGATGCGGATGTTCCGCGGATGTTGATGCGGATGTAAGAAATTGTGCGAATGTTCCGCGGATGCGGATGCGGATATCCGATACATCACTAGAACAGAGGCAGCAGGTGTAAGGAAACATACCCAACGTTTCACCCGTGCCGTGGATCGATGCCGGACCCTCGGTGTGTGACCTGAGGACGATATCAACCAAGCCAATTATATTACACTACATAATTGGTTTCCGTGAAGTAATTGTAGAATGTCTCTTCTGGTGAGAAATATTCTAGGCTAGTGTGTGTGTGTTATCCTAGGGTAAATCCACGAAGTACACTATTTATGTGTCTGTAACTTCTGTGTGCCCTCAAAATTATTGTAAAAAAATGATATATTATGTACCTAAAACTTAAATAAAATTTGCTTAAATACTCATTTCCTTGTTGAAAATGGCATAAAACACCAACAGTTGGGTATCTTTATTGATGAAACGTTTCGTCTACACAGTAGGCTTCTTCAGTGAAATATAAAGGGAACAGTGGTAACGAAATAAAGATGATGTAATCAGTCCATCAACCTTGGAGGAAAAGTATTTGAGGTGGTCAGTCCCTCAGCCTGGAGAAGAGCTGAGCTCCACGGACCTGAACTCTTCTCCAGGCTGAGGGACTCCAAAGTTGATGGACTGATTACATCATCTTTATTTCATTACTACTGCTCCCTTTGTATTTGACTGAAGAAGCCTACCGTGTAGGCGAATCGTTTCATCACTAAAGATGCCCAACTGTTGCATGTGTGTCTTAATCTTCAACTTATTTCTTTACTTAATTATTTACTAACTTACTTTTACTTACTTTACTTGCTTACAACCTTATCTGCTCACCAGTTTTAATTAGAGAAAAAATTGGATTGAAGTCTGCCTGTGTAGATCCCAGTTGACCTTTTTTATCGAAGAAACTGGGAAAATTGAATGGTTTTTATGTGATAATTTCTGAGTGCCTCGTCTGAGTGCGTCGTCTGATTGACTTTAACCCTTCAAAGTTGAAAACTTTATAGTGCAACTTTTGAACGGCTTCAGACTTAATGTTCTGGTGTATTTCAGGATATTGGTCTCTCTAAGACAACAAGAAAATACCTCTTCAGTTTGTCTTCAGGTCTGTTGTTTCTTAAATGAAGACATGAATTAGTTTACTTGTATAAACTTTAGTAATTTTGTCTAGATCTGCATTGGGTATCTAGTTTCTACATCCGTATCTAGTAATGTTTTCTGTGAATCTTACTCTGTGTATACTTTAATATATACACATTTTAATATGCATAATATACATATTTTAATAGACATTTAAACTCATGTTACTAGCAATAATTTTCTTGACAACGATACACTTGTTAATACATAGATAATATTTTATGTGTGTAATAATATTGGGATCTTCATATATTACATGATGAGTTATACTCAACACTCTCTTGTTTACATTTATTAATGCAATATTCTTTCTCTTTATGTGGTTAATTAATTTTATAATCATTTAGGTTTACTTCTTAATGATCGTCTTTATATACTCACTAGTTCATGTTTTGGTTGTCTTCACACTTAATTTACAATATACATTCACCAACCAGCACCCATATTGGTCGGACGTCTGGAGCCTACCACCTGGTGTAGAACTGGGAAGTGTTTACATTTTCTCCAACATGTCATCTGCAAGCTGGCGGAGGATCGGAGGATGAACACTGTTTAGAGGTTATCCGTGGGGTGGTTTATCCGTCTAACGCTGCTGTCATGCTGCTGACTATATTAAGAGACACTTTTGGCATCAAGAACGAGGAGCTATATGGTGTTTCCTTGAACAGGGCATCTAGAATCTTTGCGAAATTGGCGGCTGGTTGCTAAGTATCAGGAGTGGGCCCTGCAGGTTAATTCTAGCCTGCAAGTACAGCTGAAGGATGTGTCTCGATTTTACACATGGGTATGTGTGAGGAATGTCCCGTTCGAGGTGGATGACATGGACATCATAAACATCTTCCAGAAGTACAGAGTGGTGCATTCTGCAACTGTTGGCAGTTGGCCTGCTGGCCCTTATGTGGGTCTGCCAGAAGGATCCTATTCCCTGAAAATGACGCTCTGATGGCCGATACAATCATACATCACTATGGAGGAATTTTGTAATCAGGTGTATGTAATGTATGCAGGCCAGTGCCGAACATGCCGTATATGCCGTTCTTTTGAGCACATGGTGGTGGCTTGTGATCGGAGAACCTCACAGCGAGTGGACATGGGGGATGTGGTGCCGGATGTGCCTGATACGAGGTGTGGGAGTCAGTGGAGGTGGACATGGAGCCACCGAAGAAGTGGAGTGATATCATGGAGGGAGAGGAGAAAGTCTGTTTGACCATCCTGGACGTTACACAAACATCAGAGGCCGTGGAGCCTGTGAGCAGGGAGAACATCGTGGATGCATGTTTGAAGGACCCACTACAGGTGATGTTGGGACTCCTTGACAGCCCCCAGGAAGGGGTGCAGGAATGTGATGATGGCATTATGGTGGATGATATTGTGGGTGCTGAAGGTGTGGTGCAGGGCAGCCCAGTGGGGAACGGTTTGGTGTGTAGGGAGGTACAGGCTGTAGTGCATCAGAGTGAGAGTGAGGTGGGATTGAAAGTAGTGGGGGAGTCTCGAAAGAGATCTGTGGGGACATCAGATAGCGATGACGTCCTCACGCCAGGACAACGCACTTGTAAGAAGGTGTGGGTGGACGTGGCATGGTGGAGAAAGGGTGGGATGCAAGGGGCGGAAGGAGCCTGGGGAGAGAAGAGTGCTGGTAAGGGTTTGGGCTCAGGTAAAGGTGCCATGCTGCTGCCACAGAGGTTAAAAGGAAAACACTCTCATTTGTTTTCAGGAGTATAACTATTAATGTGAATGGAATGATGACCGAAATCAAGCGTAAATGGGTGGAAGTAACATTAAGACGGTTTGACGTGCAATTGGGATTCATTCAAGAGCATAATCATAAGTATGGAAAGGACTTGATGTTGAAGGGGTACCGAGTGTTTGCGGGGTCGTCAGGCAGGTTAAAGGGTGGGGTTGCGGTCGTAATAAAGGAGACAAGCCCTTTTCATTTGCTGACATAGGAGGAGTGTGGTTGGGGGCAGATAGTGAGAGTTGATGGGGTATTGGGTGGGGTCAGGGTATGTTTTATAGATGTGTACATGGCAGCAGATAGTAATAGAAGGGTTAAGGAAGATTTTGTTAGGGATTATATGTTTTTTTTTTCTTGGGAGGGTTGCCGGAGGTGACAATAGTTGGGGGTGATTGGAATAGTGTGATTAGGAGGAAGGATGTCGAACCCAGGGGTGCCGGTTGTGTGTTGGGGGTGTTGAGAGACGTTCTGGGTGCGGGTTTGATGGTTGTGGTTGGGGGGTGGAGGGTGGAGCATACCTTTATACGTAAGGGTTATGCGGCGAGATTGGACAGGGTTTATGCTACCAAAAGGGTAGTGGTGGGTGGGGTTCAAACCGTTGATGTAGGATTTTTGGATCACAGGGGTGTATTAGTAGATGTGAGTTGGGAGGGAGTGGTTAGATGGTTTGGGGGTTATTAGAAATTAAATGTGAAATTGTTAGAGGGGACGACAGGAAAGAAGGTTTTGCAGAGTGGTGGGCCGTGTTGTGGGAAAAGGGGCAGAAAGTGGGGGACATCGTAGGGTGGTGGGAAAAGCAGGCGAAACCAGGGATAAGGGAGTTTTATAAGAGATTGGGGAGGGAAGAAAATAGCTGGAGGTATGGGTTACAAAAGTACTTAGAAGGGCAATTGAGTAGATGTTATGATGGGGGAGGATCTTATGCAGTTTCTGAAATACATGGTTTGAAGAAAAGACTAAAGATTTGATACGATTCGGTTGTGAGCGGGTAATGATGATGTGTTGTGGGGAGACAGGCCCTCTGCATATGTTTTGGGGAGGTATAGAATGACTGTGACAGGTATGGAAGTGGGGGAGGGTATGGATGGTTATGAGAAAGGACAGAAGTTAAGCTCCACTGATGCCGTAAGTATATATGCGGATAAGTGGTTTGAGCGTTACTTGCAAAATGTGGTGAGAAGTGGGAGTGAGGGGTGGATATTGGTAGAGGGTATTACAAGGGTGTTGGGGGAGAATGATAGATGGGGCATGGAGGGTGCAATAAGTGAGGAGGAAGTGTGGGAGGCAGTGAATGGTATGAGTTGGGGGAAAACGCCTGGCATGGATGGCATACCCAATGACTTTTATCGGGCACATTGGGGAGTGCTCAAGGAGTTTATGGTAAAATTGCTGAATTGGATGAAGGATGATGGGCGCATGGGTGAGGAGCAAAGAATGAGAATAGTGGTTCTAGTGAAAAAGGGGGAGGATGGAGACACGATCCAGAATTACAGGGCTTTGGCTATGATGTGTGCAGATTATAAGTTTTTTGCGAAAGTGTTAGGGAATCGATTAAAATGGGTGATTGGAAAAAGTGATTGCAGAAGGACAGCATGGGATACCAGGTCATAGTATGTCTAGGGGGCATGAGAGGATATGGGAATTTTTGAGGGTAGACTGGGTGGAGGTGTGCTAGCTCTGGACTGGAAGGCTGCGTATGATAGTAAAGAAAGGGAGGTATTGTTGGAGGTTATGAGGAGACAGGGGTTTGGGAAGGAAATAGTACGATGGGTGGAGACTTTGTATAAGGGGGTTGGTGTGCATGTACAGGTGAATGGACATGTTGGACGGGTCGTGGGTATGGGCAGGGGTCTGCGGCAGGGATGTACCCTGTCACAGATTTTGTTTGCATGCCTATAAGACCCTTTTTATAGACTGATAGGGGTAGGGGTGGGGAAGGGTAGAGTAGACACTGGTAGTGCTACTGGTATCGTTGGGTACGTAGATGACACAATGGTATTGGTGGGCAGTGAGGAAGGGCTGGGGAACATAGGCAGTATCATTAAAGTTTTTTGTGGGACAACGGGTATGTGGGTGAATGGGACAAAGTTGAAATTGTTGGAAGTGGGAATGTGGGTGGGGGAGGGTTGGGTATGGGGTATGGATGGTCTGTCATGGAACAAGTGAAAATTTGTGGGATTGTATTCATGAATGATAGTAGGGAAGCAAGGCGAGTGAATTCCGAGAGGGTCGTGGGGGGAGTGATAGGAAGGTTGGGGGGTTGGAGGCCGGGGAATTGAGTCTGCAGCAGCAGGTGATAGCGGTGAATGCAGTAATTTATAGCAGATTATGGCATGTAGCAGTGATTTACCTGTTTCTGAAGGACGACGTGAGGGGTTTGGAAGTCAAGGTATTAAGGTACATATGGGCTTATGGAAAACCGTGGTTGAGAAAAGAGGTGGTTAGGAATCGGGGGATTGTGGGGCTTGGGGCTTATCCCCATAAACAGGAGGTTGATGTGTGTGTATGTTAAGAGATGTTACGTGAGACTGGGAGGGGTTGGTGGCAGAGCTGTGAGTAGGGTGATGGGGGAATTGAGTAAATGGTGGGAGGGAAAGAGTTGAGGGTGTGTTGTGATTTATTATGGAATCTTATGGTAGTGAGGGACCCAAAGGGGTTGACTGTGAGCACCCTGGAAAGGTTAGGGTGGGGTGTAGTGGAGGGCGTGGCAGAATATCCGGTATTTGGAAAGGGTTTCGCAGTTTGAGGTTACGGTCAAGGGTTTGCGAACTGATGTATCGCTTCCTGCATGGAGTGGTTGCATCAATGGCATTACTGTTCAGGATGGAACTTGTAGCTTCTGCAGGTTGTGGTAGGTGTGGGATGGAAGAAATGGCGTTACATGCGGTTTATTTCTGTGAAAGTTTGGGGAAAGGAAGAATGTGGTTTGGGGAGGTGTTACGTCGGATGGGGAGGGGGGATTTCCGTGTTAAGGGCTTTAAGTTTGGACATTGGGGGAGTATGTGTGGCGGTTAGACAGGGTCTCATGTACTTGGTAATAGACTATGTGTACATGTCATGGATTTTAAGGGATGCAGGGGACAGGGTGTGAATCAGGGCCATGACTGGACATATGTATTGAACAAAATGTAGGAATATGGTGGTATATGGGGGGTCTTGGGCACGGATTTTTCAGAAAGGTACAGAAATATGACGTTACGGGACATAGTTGAGGTATGACATAGTCTAAAATGACTTGTCTTCTCGGGGGGGGGGGGTTCTTCTCCAGTGGGAGTGGTTGAGTGGTATGAGTGTTTGCTAAGACGTGTACGTGTGGGTAGGTGTGGGAAAAGGGGGGTGGTCAACACGGATAACAACTACTCTTGAGCATATGGGTGACGGGTGACGATACAGGGTGGTTTAGGCTCCGGCAGTTTTGAATGTGTAGTGAGGTGTAAGTGAAGGGGTGGGTTTGAATGGGGGTGACCCATGGCGGTATTGCAACGATGACATACGTAGAGTAATGATGGGTAACGAGGGTTTTTTCCTGTAGGGTGAAAGTTTTGGGAAACACAGACCTTCACATTGTCAGGGCAGGTAGTACGTTGTATGGACATGTGTCATGGTTGGTGCTTTGAATGGTATGTTCTGTTAACGGGTAATTTGAGAGCGTAACATTGTTTTGTAATGATAGTTAGTGTCAGCCCTTGATGGGTGCACGTTTCATCCCTGTGTGGGTGGTGCACTAAGGGTTATTATAAGACCCCACTTAGTTGGTTTTCATAATATTGAGGTCACCATATGTTAATTCGTGGACAGTGATTCTTTTTGAGCTGTATGTGTGTACAAAGAGCTCTCAGTATAAGTTCTAGTATATGTATATATGTTTGCTTGTTATGGAATGTGTGATATGATTGCCATATAGTTATGTGTCTAAGTTTCATGTAAATACACTATTTAGGTAATCAATTGTATGTACTATATGATGTTTGATGTCTTTTTAAACATTGTAGTATTTTGCTTATTTTAGCATATCATTGTAATAGTATGTCATTGTAATAGTATGTCATTGTAATAGTATGTCATTGTAATAGTATGTCATTGTAATAGTATGTCATTGTAATAGTATGTCATTGTAATAGTATGTGTGGTGTTTGGAGAGGAATTAGTAATGTTTAGTGTTTTTTATGGGTAAGATGAAGTCTCATTACCTATTAATTTACTGATGCAATGCTGTATTTTTTTTTTTTTTTGGTGTACGTTTATATTTTATTTTGTATATTATTTTCATTACATGAGGTCAGGTTTAGGGGCAGTGTGTATAGCATTTACGTCAGCAGTGTGGATGACGCAACGGTGTTCGTCCGTTGCGTCATCACAGTTTACTTTGACAGTTTTCTGTTTCTTTTTGTTAATATTTTGTTTTGTCATGCTTGTTCGTTGTATTTATTTTTTGTTTATTATCATGGCATGGCACTGTCTTGGTGTAATATATTTGTATATATATGTCTCTTTTAAATAAAATATAATTTTTTTTTTTACAATATTTGTCTGCATTAAATGGCGTCTGAGTAAGTCTTGTTAGTAGTAAATTAATAGGTTAGAATTACCGACAATATGTTAGGTTTAAAGGACACAGGTGCAATTAATGTGACATTTTACTGTGACAACGTTTCGCTCTCCAGTGGCTTTGTCAAGCTTGACAAAGTTCCTGGAGACTGAAACGTTGCCACAATAAATCTCATATTAGCTGCACTTGTGTCCTTTTACGTAACATGAAAGTCTCGTGTTTGGACATGAACTTCCTCATTTTATAAGTTTGTATACAATATCTGACCCCAAGAAGGTGGGAGTCTTTATGTATGCTTACCACTCGTCTTATGAGCGTTCAGTCGACAGAGCTGCCTGAACAAGTGCCTTCCTTCCTGTATTGTCCTTTATTTATACTGTAAACTGTTTATATAGGCCTCTGTATTCTTTCTCTTAGTCCTTACATTTCTACTTCTAATTGGTCCTTCTCATATTTTTCCCCCTCCTCCTTCTTTTCTTTCCTCGATACGCTAGTGGCAGCTTCTTGGTATGTCTTCAGCTGCACTTCTGAACTATTCTCTGTATTTTTTATCCTGTGTAAATTTTCCTTTTATCCTCGTTCCAGGTGTTGACCGCGTCATTCCAATAACTCCTTTGGAAAACTAATTTTATTATTACCCTGAACCATTGTACCCCCCCTCTTTGTTCCCTTCTTTATTTCCATTTTTTAATCTTTCTTTTTCTTCTTTTAAATCAGTGTGGTTTTGAGTTAGACTCCCACCTACTTCTCGTCAGAGTAATAACACCTGTGTCTCCTAACACCTGTGTCTCCTTTGCAGGTTCTCACCGATCACCCACGACGATAGCGCCAGTGGTGGTGACTAGGAACTTGTGGCTGAATGGTAGTGACCAGACACAGGTGACAAGGTGGTGCTGGTGACAAGGGTCTGGTGTCTAGCCGGTAGTGTCCGGCCATTAACAAACTCAGGGGGTGGCCACGGCGTCCTGCAGCTGCCGAAATAATGTGACACCTCAGGTTAACTCGTTAACTGAGCTCCATCAACCAGATGTCCAGACAAAAATGTAAAAAAAATTAAGTGACGTGTAGATAAGTGATGTGAAACACAAGAGTAGCTCTTAACCACACAAGAGTAGCTCTTAACCACTCAAGAGTACCTCTTAACCACACAAGAGTAGCTCTTAACCACACAAGAGTAGCTCTTAACCCCACAAGAGTACCTCTTAACCACACAAGATTAGCTCTTAACCACACAAGATTAGCTCTAAACCCCACAAGAGTACCTCTTAACCACACAAGAGTAGCTCTTAACCACACAAAAGTAGCTCTTAACCACACAAGAGTAGCTCTTAACCACACAAGAGTAGCTCTTAACCACACAAGAGTAGCTCTTAACCACACAAGAGTAGCTCTTAACCACACAAGAGTAGCTCTTAACCACACAAAAGTAGTTCTTAACCACACAAGAGTAGCTCTTAACCACACAAGAGTAGCTCTTAACCCCACAAGAGTACCTCTTAACCACACAAGAGTAGCTCTTAACCCGACAAGAGTAGCTCTTAACCACACAAGAGTAGCTCTTAACCACACAAGAGTAGCTCTTAACCACACAAGAATCACATGTGCTGAAGTACAAACGTTGACATTTGTTATTTCATTATATGTTGAACATGTATTGATAAGGAAATTAATCATGGACGGACTTAGCACTCAAACCCAAAACTCATCATCGAGAATATCATCGTTACATATGATGAGACAGATGATTAGCGGCGGGCGTGAGTGTCAGCTGGAGTAGTGCTAACACACACACACACACACACACACACACACACACACACACAAGGTGTCTTCATGAACTTGTCACACTAAACTCATCCTGGCAAAGAAAAAGTGAAGAAACAGAAGATGGGGTACCAGGTATCCAAGTGCATCTGTCAGGACGCGGCCGGTGAGGCGCAGGACGCTGAGGAAGGCGGTGACGGTGAGAAGAGTAAAAGATTCAGCTTCTGGCCCTCCAGGAGGCGCACTCCAACCATGTCCAAGGTCGAGCGAGGTGAGTACCACTACTGAATTTACTTTATATGAGATGCGGGTGTTAGTGTGTATTGGTACCCTCCTGTGTTAGTGTGGTTTGGTACCCTCCTGTGTTAGTGTAGTGTGGGTTGGTTCCCTCCTGTGTTAGTGTAGTGTAGCTGGTACCCTCCTGTGTTAGGGTAGTGTAGCTGGTACCCTCCTGTGTTAGTGTAGTGTAGCTGGTACCCTCCTGTTAGTGTAGTGTAGCTGGTACCCTCCTGTGTTAGTGTAGTGTAGCTGGTACCCTCCTGTGTTAGTGTAGTGTAGCTGGTACCCTCCTGTGTTAGTGTAGTGTAGCTGGTACCCTCCTGTGTTAGTGTAGTGTAGCTGGTACCCTCCTGTGTTAGTGTAGTGTAGCTGGTACCCTCCTGTGTTAGTGTAGTGTAGCTGGTACCCTCCTGTGTTAGTGTAGTGTAGCTGGTACCCTCCTGTGTTAGTGTAGTGTAGCTGGTACCCTCCTGTGTTAGTGTAGTGTAGCTGGTACCCTCCTGTGTTAGTGTAGTGTAGCTGGTACCCTCCTGTGTTAGTGTAGTGTAGCTGGTACCCTCCTGTGTTAGTGTAGTGTAGCTGGTACCCTCCTGTGTTAGTGTAGTGTAGCTGGTACCCTCCTGTTAGTGTAGTGTAGCTGGTACCCTCCTGTGTTAGTGTAGTGTAGCTGGTACCCTCCTGTGTTAGTGTAGTGTAGCTGGTACCCTCCTGTGTTATTGTAGTGTAGCTGGTACCCTCCTGTGTTAGTGTAGTGTAGCTGGTACCCTCCTGTTAGTGTAGTGTAGCTGGTACGCTCCTGTGTTAGTGTAGTGTAGCTGGTACCCTCCTGTGTTAGTGTAGTGTAGCTGGTACCCTCCTGTGTTAGTGTAGTGTAGCTGGTACCCTCCTGTGTTAGTGTAGTGTAGCTGGTACCCTCCTGTGTTAGTATAGTGTAGCTGGTACCCTCCTGTGTTAGTGTAGTGTAGCTGGTACCTCCTGTGTTAGTGTAGTGTAGCTGGTACCCTCCTGTGTTAGTGTAGTGTAGCTGGTACCTCCTGTTAGTGTAGTGTAGCTGGTACCCTCCTGTGTTAGTGTAGTGTAGCTGGTACCTCCTGTGTTAGTGTAGTGTAGCTGGTACCCTCCTGTGTTAGTGTAGTGTAGCTGGTACCCTCCTGTGTTAGTGTAGTGTAGCTGGTACCCTCCTGTGTTAGTGTAGTGTAGCTGGTACCCTCCTGTGTTAGTGTAGTGTAGCTGGTACCCTCCTGTGTTAGTGTAGTGTAGCTGGTACCCTCCTGTGTTAGTGTAGTGTAGCTGGTACCTCCTGTGTTAGTGTAGTGTAGCTGGTACCCTCCTGTGTTAGTGTAGTGTAGCTGGTACCCTCCTGTGTTAGTGTAGTGTAGCTGGTACCCTCCTGTGTTAGTGTAGTGTAGCTGGTACCCTCCTGTGTTAGTGTAGTGTAGCTGGTACCCTCCTGTGTTAGTGTAGTGTAGCTGGTACCCTCCTGTGTTAGTGTAGTGTAGCTGGTACCCTCCTGTGTTAGTGTAGTGTAGCTGGTACCCTCCTGTGTTAGTGTAGTGTAGCTGGTACCCTCCTGTGTTAGTGTAGTGTAGCTGGTACCCTCCTGTGTTAGTGTAGTGTAGCTGGTACCCTCCTGTGTTAGTGTAGTGTAGCTGGTACCCTCCTTTGTGTAGTGTAGCTGGTACCCTCCTGTGTTAGTGTAGTGTAGCTGGTACCCTCCTGTGTTAGTGTAGTGTAGCTGGTACCCTCCTGTGTTATGTAGTGTAGCTGGTACCCTCCTTGTTAGTGTAGTGTAGCTGGTACCTCCTGTTAGTGTAGTGTAGCTGGTACGCTCCTGTGTTAGTGTAGTGTAGCTGGTACCCTCCTGTGTTAGTGTAGTGTAGCTGGTACCCTCCTGTGTTAGTGTAGTGTAGCTGGTACCCTCCTGTGTTAGTGTAGTGTAGCTGGTACCCTCCTGTGTTAGTGTAGTGTAGCTGGTACCCTCCTGTGTTAGTGTAGTGTAGCTGGTACCCTCCTGTGTTAGTGTAGTGTAGCTGGTACCCTCCGTGTTAGTGTAGTGTAGCTGGTACCCTCCTGTTATGTAGTGTAGCTGGTACCCTCCTGTGTTAGTGTAGTGTAGCTGGTACCTCCTGTGTTAGTGTAGTGTAGCTGGTACCCTCCTGTGTTAGTGTAGTGTAGCTGGTACCTCCTGTGTTAGTGTAGTGTAGCTGGTACCCTCCTGTGTTAGTGTAGTGTAGCTGGTACCTCCTGTGTTAGTGTAGTGTAGCTGGTACCTCCTGTGTTAGTGTAGTGTAGCTGGTACCTCCTGTGTTAGTGTAGTGTAGCTGGTACCTCCTGTGTTAGTGTAGTGTAGCTGGTACCCTCCTGTGTTAGTGTAGTGTAGCTGGTACCTCCTGTGTTAGTGTAGTGTAGCTGGTACCCTCCTGTGTTAGTGTAGTGTAGCTGGTACCCTCCTGTGTTAGTGTAGTGTAGCTGGTATCCTCCTGTGTTAGTGTAGTGTAGCTGGTACTCCTGTTAGTGTAGTAGTGTACCTCCTGTGTTAGTGTAGTGCAGCTGGTTCCCTCCTGTGTTAGTGTAGTGTAGCTGGTACCCTCCTGTGTTAGTGTAGTGTAGCTGGTACCCTCCTATATAGTGTAGTGTAGCTGGTACCCTCCTATATAGTGTAGTGTAGCTGGTACCCTCTTGTGTTAGTGTAGTGTAGCTGGTTCCCTCCTGTGTTAGTGTAGTGTAGCTGGTACCCTCCTATATAGTGTAGTGTAGCTGGTACCCTCCTATATAGTGTAGTGTAGCTGGTACCCTCCTATATAGTGTAGTGTAGCTGGTACCCTCTTATATAGTGTAGTGTAGCTGGTACCCTCCTATATAGTGTAGTGTAGCTGGTACCCTCCTATATAGTGTAGTGTAGCTGGTATCCTCCTATATAGTGTAGTGTAGCTGGTACCCTCCTATATAGCCTGCGAGAAGGGATGTTCTGTAAATTTAATTTCAACAATCATAGAATCGACTGAGAAAAAAATAAACAAATAACTTTGAGATATACCCTGGAAAATAGTCATGAGCGCCTTAAAACCCTCACCAGTGCTTAGAAAAGCTGAATATAGTATATATGTATTCATGAGGAAGTCTAAAAGAAGAACATATATAGAGAGACCGAGCTGAAGAATGTACAGAAGAGGAAAAGGGGTTACTGAACTGTTTATGAATGAGAATATGTCATAACGAAGGAAAGATAATCTTTGGTGTAGAAATATACCTAGTTGGATGAATCTTATTGAAGCTAGTTTGCCCAGTGGCTTACGCGACGATCTGGAGTTTTGAAACTCTCTGATCGCGGGTTCGAACCCCACCCGTGGTATGGTTTACATGGTAAGGATTTGGGTGTAATGATATCAACTCACCTATCTTTTAAATAACATAATATGGCAAATGTCACGACAGCCAGGAACATGACGGAGTGCATATTTAATTCCAGACACTGTCACAACAACATACTGGAGTGAATTTGTATGAATGGTATAGAAAACCGACCAGTTGATAAATGAGACACTTGAGCTAGCAAAATGTTTCAAGAATAGATACCTAAATGTTGCTCAAGTGTCTCATTTATCATACGGGAGTGAAAGGTATGGGAAAAACACATACAATAAATCCGGAAAATAAGAGAACATTGCATCAACATCCGTGATCTAAGATAATTCAACATCTTAGCAGATATATAGTAGTGGATACATGCTTGGATTGATGTAGTGTAGTGGATACATGATTGGGTTGGTGTAGTGTAGTGGATACATGTTTGGGTTGGTGTAGTGTAGTGGATACATGTTTGGGTTGATGTAGTGTAGTGGATACATGTTTGGGTTGATGTAGTGTAGTGGATACATGTTTGGGTTGATGTAGTGTAGTGGATACATGTTTGGGTTGATGTAGTGTAGTGGATACATGTTTGGGTTGATGTAGTGTAGTGGATACATGTTTGGGTTGATGTAGTGTAGTGGATACATGTTTGGGTTGATGCAGTGTAGTGGATACATGTTTGGGTTGGTCTAGTGTAGTGGATACATGTTTGGGTTGGTGTATTGAAGCAAGTATCTGCTAGTGACAGTGTAGAGAGGAAGATAAGGGACAGAGAATAGGAGAGATGGGGAAGAAGATACATACATAGACTGTGATAAATGGATAGAAAACACGGAGGAGGAGGAGGAGGATGTACGATTAATCTCGAGGATAGTTGATGGTGACACATTGTTGAGAAGAAGGTATGGGGAGAGGTGAGAGAGAGGGAGGGAGGGAGAATGGGGGGGAGGAAGAATGAGGGAGAGGAGAGGAATAAGAGAGGAAGAAAGGGAAAGGAGTAGAGCTTTGAGAGACTTGGAAAGTCACAGCACAGACATGATTTTCTGAATAGTTGAGGGCCAACTGTACACACACACACACACATACAAACACACATACACACATACACACACACACACACACATACAAACACACATACACACATACACACACACACACATACACACACACACACACACACACATACACACACACACACACACAGTCATGTATCAGGCACACGTAACAGGAAAAGCACTGCAATGGATCAGAGAATATCTGACAGGGAGGCAACAACGAGTCATGGTACGTGACGAGGTGTCAGAGTGGGCACCTGTGACGAGTGGAGTTCCACAAGGGTCAGTCCTAGGACCTGTACTGTTTTTGGTATATGTGAATGACATAACGGAAGGGATAGACTCAGAAGTGTCCCTGCTTGCAGATGATGTGAAGTTAATGAGAAGAATCAAATCAGTCGAGGATCAGGGAGGACTACAAAGAGACCTGGACAGGCTACAAGCCTGGTCCAGTAACTGGCTCCTTGAATTTAACCCTGCCAAATGTAAAGTCATGAATATCGGGGAAGGGCAAAGAAGACCGCAGACAGAGTATAGTCTAGGTGGCCAAAGACTGCAAACCTCACTCAAAGAAAAAGATCTTGGGGTGAGTATAATACCGAGCACATCTCCTGAGGCACACATCAATCAGATAACTGCTGCAGCATACGGGCGGCTGGCAAACCTAAGAATAGCGTTCCATTACCTCACTAAGGAATCATTCAAGACTCTGTACACCATATACGTCAGGCCCATACTGGAGTATGCAGCACCAGTTTGGAACCCACACTTGGTCAAGCACGTCAAGAAATTAGAGAAAGTGCAAAGGTTTGCAACAAGACTAGTCCCAGAGCTAAGGGGATTGTCCTACGAAGAAAGGTTAAGGGAAATCGGCCTAACGACACTAGAGGACAGGAGGGTTAGGGGAGACATGATAACGACATATAAAATACTGCGAGGAATAGATAAGGTGGATAGAGACAATATGTTCCAGAGAGGGGACACAGAAACAAGGTGTCACAATTGGAAGTTGAAGACTCCTATGAGTCAAAGGGATGTTAGGAAGTATTTCTTCAGTCATAGAGTTGTCAGGAAGTGGAATAGCCTAGAAAGCGACATAGTGGAGGCAGGAACCATACATAGTTTTAAGACGAGGTATGATAAAGCTCATGGAGCAGGGAGAGAGAGGACCTAGTAGCAATCAGTGAAGAGGCGGGGCCAGGAGCTATGACTCGACCCCTGCAACCACAAATAGGTGAGTACAAATAGGTGAGTACACACACACATATATATATATATATATATATACACACATACACACACACACAACACACACACACACACACACACACACACACACACACACACACACACACACACTAAGCACAATATAATGAAGATGGAAGACGGGGAGAAGCGAGAGACGACAATGTGTCGCCTGAGAAGCAACTCATGAACTGGAAAAAGAGAAACAGGTTGTATGAACGACTCAGCTGATCCCTCACCTGACACACACCTCAACACAATAAAATCAGCGTAAAATGTACAGTTACCAAGTGTGCGAACTGCCTTTAGCAACCTTCAGAAGAAATTAATCAAGTCATTGTATACCATTTAAATACGACCATTCGTCGAGTATTCATCACCAGCCTGAAGCCAACTTTGTCAAACACATAGGGAGCGTTGAGAGATTTGCCACCAGATTGGTTCCGGAAGTCCGGAACATAAACAACGATGACAGACTATATAAGCTGAATATTATGTCATTGGAAGAACGATAGATCGAAGGAGACATGATCACAACGTACAAGCTATTCAGGAATTTTTGAATGATGGTCAAGATCATTTAAATTTGCAAAAACTAGAAGAAGAGGACACAGATGGACTCTAAACTCCCAGGTGAGTCGCAGGGACGTTAGGAAATGTCATTAAACTGACTGACTTCTGAATTAAAATTTCTGACACGGGAAGCAGTGAGCGATACAGCAGATCCTACGATGCCAACAACCAACTTCTGCAGTGATACCAGGTTATGAGACGGAACCTGGAGCTTGAGCTCTACGGTATCAACAATGTATTGGAAGCCACAGACTGAAGAAAAAAGGCATGTGATCAAACATTAAAATATTCTAATAGAAAACGTTTGGGTAACGTGGCCTTGTTCACACACACACACACACACACACACACACACACACACACACACATACACAAACACACAAACACACACACACACACACACCCACACGCACACACGCCCCGGTGGCCTGGTGGCTAAAGCTCTTGCTTCACGCACGGAGGGCCCGGGTTCAATTCCCGGCGGGACGGAAACATTTCGAAGTGTTTCCTTACACACACACACACACACACACACACACACACACACACACACACACACACACACACACACACACACACACACACACATACAACAGGCCTAGTGTCTAATCGACATGTGCCTAGGACAAAATGGTAACTAACTAACACACACACACACACACACCGCGCTAGATACACAGGTTCAAATCTAAGGTCTCATTACGCCAAATTCAAATACTGAAACTACAAACTACTTTGACCATCAAAAATTAACCAGTAGACTACACACTATCCAGTACACTACCCAGTACACTACACACTATCCAGTACACTACCCAGTACATTACACACTATCCAGTACATTACACACTATCCAGTACACTACCCAGTACATTACACACTATTCAGTACACTACCCAGTACATTACACACTATCCAGTACACTACCCAGTACATTACACACTATCCAGTACACTACCCAGTACATTACACACTATTCAGTACATTATACACTATCCAGTACACCACACACTACCCGGAACACCACCCAATACACTATACACTAACCAGTACACCACCCACTATCCAGTACACTACACACTAACCTGTATACCACACACACTACCCAGTACACTACACACTAGCCTGTACACTACACACTACCCAGTACACTATACATTACCTAGTACACCACACTATACCCAATAAACCACACTAACCAGTACACCACTCACTAACCAGTACACCACACACTACCCAGTACACCACACTACCCAGTACACCACACACTATCCGGTACACCACACACTACCCGGTACACCACACACTACCCAGTACACTATACACTAACCAGTACACCACACACTACCCAGTACACTACACACTAACCTGTACACCACACACTACCCACTACACTACACACTAACCTGTACACCACACACTACCCAGTACACCACACTACCCAATACACTACACACTACCAAGTACACCACACACAACCAGAACAACACACACTAGCCAGTACACTATACGCTACACTGTACACCACACACTACCCAGTATACTATACTCTAACCAGTGCACCACACACTACCCAGTACACAACCCACTACCAGTACAACGCATACTACCCAGTAACTACACACTACCCAGTACACTACACACTACCCAGTACACTGCACACTACCAGTATACTGTACACTACCCATTACACTGCACTCTACCCAGTACACCACACACTACCCAGTACACCACACACTACTCAGTACACCACACACTTCCCAGTATACCACACACTGCCCAGTACACTACACACTATCCAGTACACTACACACTACCCAGTACATTACACAAACCCAGTACACCACACACTACTCAGTACACCACACACTACCCAGTATACCACACACTGCCTAGTACACTACACACTATCCAATACACATCATACTACCCAGTACACCACACACTACCAGTACAACACACACTACCCAGTACACTACACACTTCACAGTCCACTACACACTACCCAGTACACTACACACTACCCAGTACACCACACAATACTCAGTACACCACACAATATTCAGTACACCACACACTACCCAGTATACCACACACTGCCCAGTACACTACACACTATCCAGTACACTACACACTACCCAGTACATTACACACTACCCAGTACACCACACACTACTCAGTACACCACACACTACTCAGTACACCACACACTACCCAGTATACCACACACTACCCAGTACACTAAACATTATCCAATACACTACATACTACCCAGTACACCACACACTACCAGTACAACACACACTACCCAGTACACTACACACTACCCAGTACACCACACAATACTCAGTACACCACACAATATTCAGTACACCACACACTACCCAGTATACCACACACTGCCCAGTACACTACACACTATCCAGTACACTACACACTACCCAGTACACTACAAACTTCCCAGTCCACTACACACTACCCAGTAAACCACACACTTCCCAGTACACCACACACACACAGACACACACACAAACCTCGCGCACATATACAACGGCCTTAGTGTCTAATCAACATGTGCATAGGACAAAATGGTAACTAACTAACACACACACACACGCACACAGGAGAGAAGAGTGGTGGAACACCTAGAAAGGAATGAGCTTATCAACGACGGCCAACACGGTTTCAGGGATGGAAAATCCTGTGTCACAAACCTACTGGAGTTCTATGACAGGGTGACAGCAGTAAGAAAAGAGAGAGAGGGGTGGGTAGATTGCATTTTCTTGGACTGTAAGAAGGCGTTTGACATAGTTCCACACAAGAGATTAGTGCAAAAGCTGGAGGACCAGTCACTGATAACAGGGAAGGCACTCTAATGGATTAGGGAATACCTGTCAGGAAGACAGCAGCGAGTCATGGTACGTGGCGAGGTGTCAGAGTGGGCACCGGTGACGAGTGAGGTTCCACAGGGGTCAGTCCGAGGACCGGTGCTGTTTCTGGTATTTGTGAACGACGTGACGGAAGGAATAGACTCTGAAGTGTCCCTGTTTGCAGATGATGTGAAGTTGATGAGAAGAATTCAATCGGACGAGGACCAGGCAGAACTACAAAGGGATCTAGACAGGCTACAAGCCTGGTCCAGCAATTGGCTTCTGGAGTTCAACCCAACCAAGTGCAAAGTCATGTAGATTGGGGAAGAGCAAAGAAGACCGCAGACGGAGTACAGTCTAGGGGGCCAGAGACTAGAAACCTCAATCAAGGAAAAAGATCTTGGGGTGAGTATAACACCAGGCACATCTCCTGAGGCGCACATCAACCAAATAACTGCTGCAGCATATGGGCGCCTAGCAAACCTAAGAACAGCATTCCGACATCTTAATAAAGAATCGTTCAAGGTCCTGTACACTGTGTACGTTAGGCCCATACTGGAGTATGCAGCACCTGTTTGGAACCCACACCTAGCCATGCACGTAAAGAAGCTAGAGAAAGTGCAAAGGTTTGCAACAAGACTAGTCCCGGAGCTAAGGGGTATGTCCTACGAGGAGAGGTTAAGGAAAATCGACCTGACGACACTGGAGGACAGGAGAGATAGGGGGGACATGATAACGACATATAAAATACTGAGAGGAATTGACAAGGTAGACAGAGACAGAATGTTCCAGAGATGGGACACAGCAAGAAGGGGACACAGTTGGAAGTTGAAGACTCAGATGAATCACAGGGATGTTAGGAAGTATTTCTTCAGTCACAGAGTGGTCAGGAAGTGGAATAGTTTGGGAAGCGATGTAGTGGAGGCAGGTTCCATTCATAGCTTTAAGAAGAGTTATGATAAAGCTCATGGTGCAGGGAGAGTGACCCTGTAGCGGCCAGTGAAGAGGCGGGGCCGGGAGCTATGACACGACCCCTGCAACCACAACTAGGTGAGCACACACACATACACACACATACAATATATATATATATATATATATATATATATATATATATATATATATATATATATATATATATATATATATATATATATATATATATATATATATATATACATAAAGTCGAGAGTGATAACCGTTCCTCCCAGAATTTATCAACAATGGGGTTAAATCAACAAAGTTCGCAGAAGGAACATAGGCTTCAGACACAAGACAATGCGGAGAAAATCAAAGTGTGGCTATGTTAATGGAGACAGAGCAATCGCTCACGTCCTCCCGTTAGTAGCAAATCACTAACGGCTGACGTCTGAAGGAGTATGACTCATCGAGGGCTTCACATGACAATTTGCCAAAATGTCGCCACACCCACAGTGGGTGTGGCGACGAACTGCTGTGCAAACACACTAGTTCGTGCGAGGCGACGCCGAGTACCTCCACCCCAGCTCACTCTTTATCACAAACAATAAATAAAATGATTATATAATAATATATTAACTGCTAATGTAGAGAAAATAATTTGGGTTATACAACAGAAGGGTTGGACACTATCTCAGGTGTCAGACAATAACAGGCATCTTTTGTAACAATAACAGTTCTAACAGGAAACAATTAAATATACATCACATAATGAACAGGTTTATGTTACGTCTACGTTCTACTATCCAGTACGCCACAGTCTACCCCATATATCACAGTCTACCCCATATATCACAGTCTACCCCATATATCACAGTCTACCCCATATATCACAGTCTACCCCATATATCACAGTCTACCCCATATATCACAGTCTACCCCATATATCACAGTCTACCCCATATATCACAATCTACCCCATATATCACAATCTACCCAGCCACTCAAAAGCGCCTTACAACTTACCCACGACTTTTGTACTCTCCAAATATTTTCTGTGAATATTTCACCTTTTTTTCAGTCTTACCAGTTGATCTTCAATAATATTTTTAAGTGATCCAGACTCTGCGTCTCCGCTTCCTTCATTGTTTGAAAGCAGCGCCTCAGAACCACGTAGTTCATGCTGTGTGACCTTCATTGTTTGAAAGCAGCGCCTCAGAACCACGTAGTTCATGCTGTGTGAAGAGAGTCATTGTTGTCAGTATTTTTTCAAGATGAATTGGAGCCCAAACCTCAATCTAGGAATAATTACTTTTATTTCCATAATTAACCCTAGTTATTTTTAAACTTTGTTGTTAATGAGGAGACGCAGGTAGCGAAGCGTTTCACTCTGTGAAGTCTATGAAGTTAGATAAGTTTTACACATTGCGGAATGTCCCAGGCAAATCATGTTCTGGAACCTGTCCAGTGTTTTTTTTTTCTATTATTGTCGGCGGTACATTACTTGCATTCGTCTTTATTGTTATGCGTGCCAGTTACATTATCATTTTATTTGTTGTTCTTTGTTCTTTACGCCAGATGTTTATCATCCAGTACTGTATATAAAGTATCTTTGGTGACGGTAATATCTTATATTCAAGTTATTTCACAGTCAGTATGCACGTGAGATAAATATATGTAAATGTATATATATAAATATATATATATATATATATATATATATATATATATATATATATATATATATATATATATATATATATATATATATATATATATATATATATATATATATATATATATATATATATATATATATATATATATTATAAATGCATTTAATCTCCTGAAAAGAGACGTGGTATTAGCAGCTGTACAAGAACATTTCCCAGGTCTCTTCCATTTTGTTTCAGCTGGATATAGCAAGGAATCAATGCTCCTGTTTGTAGAGCATGAAATCACATCATCAGAGGGTGTCCAGCAAGGGAACCCTCTCGCACCATTTCTCTTCTGTATAGCAGTTAGGGAAATCACAGTCAGACTGACCAGTGAGCTAAACATCTGGTTCCTGGATGATGGCACACTAGCAGGTACAAAGGAGTCCCTTCTAGATGATCTTACACAGGTGATGTCACAGGGACAGGAAATGGGTCTCATCCTGAATCCATCCAAATGTGAAATCATCTCAGTCAATCAACAAGTGATAGATGCAGTGAGATCAAAACTACCAAGAGCAACAGTCATTGCTCCTACAAATAGTGTCTTGCTTGGAGCACCTCTGGGAAGCGATGCCATTGACACAATTCTCAGGAAGAAACTGGAAGAATTGAGGAGAATGGAACAACGAATAGGCAATCTTGACACCCACGATGCCTTGTACCTTCTCACAATATATATATATATATATATATATATATATATATATATATATATATATATATATATATATATATATATATATAAGATATATATAGCTATATATTATTATTTTATTATTAACACATCGGCCAATTCCCACCAAGGCAGGGTGGCCCGAAAAGAAAAACTTTCATCATCATTCACTCCATCACTGTCTTGCCAGAGGGTGCTTTACACTACAGTTATAAAACTGCAACATTAACACCCCTCCTTCAGAGTGCCGTCACTGTACTTCCCATCTCCAGAACTCAAGTCCGGCCTGCCGGTTTCCTGAATCCCTTCATATATGTTACTTTGCTCACACTCCAACAGCACGTCAAGTATTAAAAACCATATGCCTCCATTCACTCCTATCAAACACGCTCACACATGCTTGCTGGAAGTCCAAGCCCCTCGCACACAAAACTTCCTTTACCCCCTCCCTCCAACCTTTCCTAGGCCGACCCCTACCCCGCCTTCCCTCCACTACAGATTTATACACTCTCGAAGTCACTCTGTCTCGTTCCATTCTCTCTACATGTCCAAACCACCTCAACAACCCCTCCTCAGCTCTCTGGACAATCGTTTTGGTAATCCCGCACCTCCTCCTAATTTCCAAACTCCGAATTCTCTGCATTATATTCACACCACACATTGACCTCAGACATGACATCTCCACTGCCTCCAGCCTTCTCCTCGTTGCAACATTCATCACCCATGCTTCACACCCATATAAGAGCGTTGGTATAACTATACTCTCATACATTCCCTCTTTACTTCCATGGACAAGGTTCTTTGTCTCCACAGACTCCGAAGTGCTCCACTCACCCTTTTCCCCTCATCAATTCTATGATTCACCTCATCCTTCATAGACCCATCCGCCGACATGTCCACTCCCAAATATCTGAATACATTCACCTCCTCCATACTCTCTCCCTCCAATCTGATATCCAATCTTTCGTCACCTATTCTTTTTGTTATCCTCATCACCTTACTCTTTCCTATATTCACTTTCAATTTTCTTCTTTTACACACCCTACCAAATTCATCCACCAACCTCTGCAACTTCTCTTCAGAATCTCCCAAAAGCACAGTGTCATCAGCAAAAAGCAACTGTGACAACTCCCACTTTGTATTTGCTTCTTTATCTTTTAGCCCAACACCTTTTGCCAAGACCCTCGCATTCACTTCTCTTACAACCCCATCTATAAAAATATTGAACAACCACGGTGACATCACACATCCTTGTCTAAGGCCAACTTTTACTGAGAAATAGTCCCCCTCCCTCCTACACACTCTAACCTGAGCCTCACTATCCTCATAAAAACTCTTCACTGCTTTCAGTAACCTATCTCCTATTCCATACACCTGCAACATCTGCCACATTGCCCCCCTATCCACCCTATCATACGCCTTTTCCAAATCCATAAATGCCACAAAAACCTATTTACCCTTATCCAAATACTGTTCACCTATATGTTTCACTGTAAACACTTGGTCTATACACCCCCTACCTTTCCTAAAACCCCCTTGTTCATCTGCTATCCTGCTTTCTGTCTTACTCTTAATTCTTTAAATAATAACTCTACCATTCACTTTACCAGGTACACTCAACAGACTTATTCCCCTATAATTTTTTCACTCTCTTTTGTCCCCTCTGCCAAAGTACAAAGGAACAATACACGCTCTCTGCCAGTCCCTAGGTACCTTACCATCTTCCATACATTTATTAAATAATAGCACCAACCACTCCAAAACTATATCCCCACCTGCTTTTACCATTTCTATCTTTATCCCATCAATCCCAGCTGCCTTACCCCCTTTCACTCTACCCACTGCCTCACGAACTTTCCCCACACTCACAACTGGCTATTTCCACACTCCTACAAGATGTTATTCCTCCTTGCCCTATACACGAAATCACAGCTTCCCTGTCTTCATCAACAGTCTACATACAACATTTACCAACTCCTCAAAATATTCCCTCCATCTTCCCGATACCTCTTACTCTCCATTTAATAAGTCTCCTCTCCTATTTTTAACTGTCAAATCCATTTGTTCCCTAGGCTTCCTCAACTTATTAATCTCACTCCAAAACTTTTTCTTATTTTCAACAAAAATTTGTTGATAACATCTCACCCACTCTCTCATTTGCTCTCTTTTTACATTGCTTCACCACTCTCTTAACCTCTCTTTTTCTCTCCATATACTCTTCCCTCCTTGCATCACTTCTACTTTGTAAAAACCTCTCATATGCTAACTTTTCCTCCCTTACTATTCTCTTTACATCATCATTCCACCAATCGCTCTTCTTCCCTCCCGCACCCACTCGCCTGTAACCACAAACTTCTGCTGAACTCTCTAACACTACATTTTTAAATCTACCCCATTGCCTACACTCTCACTAGCCCATCTATCCTCCAATAGTTGTTTATATCTTACCCTAACTGCCTCCTCTTATATATATATATATATATATATATATATATATATATATATATATATATATGTAATCTCCCTCAGTTCCTTGTTTGGTTAGTTTGTCTGAGTGAAATACAACATGTTTTTTTTTTCTTTTTGCTGTTTATATTATTTGCATAATATTTTTGCTAATGAGTGTTATAAGTCTAACCTGAGTCTGTATTTAGCAGAGGTGCTGTCACTGTAGGTGCTGTCACTGTAGGTGCTGTCACTGTAGGTGCTGTCACTGTAGGTGCTGTCACTGTAGGTGCTGTCACTGTAGGTGCTGTCACTGTAGGTGCTGTCACTGTAGGTGCTGTCACTGTAGGTGCTGTACTATCTGTCACTGTAGGTGCTGTCACTGTAGGTGCTGTCACTGTAGGTGCTGTCACTGTAGGTGCTGTCACTGACTGATAACTCTGCCACAATTATATTTGCCTCTTCTGTGTTATTTTTAATGACAACAATCATGCACACGCAGTTTACATGTCGTGTTCTATTGCTTTTAAATTTTGTTTCTTTGTGATGGCGATGGGTTGTCTGTGGCCTTCCTCTGCTACTGAGATTAAACCATGGGTTTTATATAGCCTTCCTCTGCTACTGAGGTTAAACCATGGGTTTTCTGTGGCTTTCCTCTGCTACTGAGGCCAAGTCATGGGTTCTCTGGGATATTCCTAACTACCTGAATTTCTTTCTGCATTTATTCTTTTAAGAAACTCTTCAAGTCTTTGTAGTCAGCTTTTCCTTATACCATTCTCTTGGTCTTCATGTTTGCATTACTCTATCTTACTATTCATTCCCTGCGAGAAAGTCGAATGTCAGTACAGTACCCACTTGCTAATATCGTAAGTAAATAGCTTATGTTTTATATTTTCAGTTCCTCAAGTGAAAGTGTAATGTTCACTTACCACTTACTCGTTATGAAGAAAATTTACCAATTTTGAGTACCGGAGTTGTTCTCTCAGTGTTGTGGGTCTTCATAGTTCCGCTGGGGTTAGAATCGTTTAGGGTGTAAAGCTTTATCCCTCTCTATGTTTGCTGCTTGTCGTACCTAAGTTCTCATTTAAAATTGAGTAACGGGATGTAGAGTCATCTGCTGGTATTTTACTTTGCTGTGTAAGGTAATATGGTAATAATTATAATAATAGATTTAAAGTAACTTTCCTACTGTATAGTCTGAGAATTCTTCACGGGTTCGAAAATAATTGCCCCTTGAAGATTCTTTATTTCGTGTGTTTCATCATTACGTGAAAATCTCTTGGAGAAATGACATTAGTTATCATTGTTATCAGTTTTGTGTGTGTAGTCGTGTCGAAGGTTCTGGCCAGAGTAGGCCTCATCCTGGCACACTAGTCGTGTCGAAGGTTCTGGCCAGAGTAGGCCTCATCCTGGCACACTGTGTCGAGTTCTGGCCAGAGTAGGCCTCATCCTGGCACACTAGTCGTGTCGAAGGTTCTGGCCAGAGTAGGCCTCATCCTGGCACACTAGTCGTGTCGAAGGTTCTGGCCAGAGTGAGCCTCATCCTGGCACACTAGTCGTGTCGAAGGTTCTGGCCAGAGTGAGCCTCATCCTGGCACACTAGTCGTGTCGAAGGTTCTGGCCAGAGTGAGCCTCATCCTGGCACACTAGTCGTGTCGAAGGTTCTGGCCAGAGTGAGCCTCATCCTGGCACACTAGTCGTGTCGAAGGTTCTGGCCAGAGTGAGCCTCATCCTGGCACACTAGTCGTGTCGAAGGTTCTGGCCAGAGTGAGCCTCATCCTGGCACACTAGTCGTGTCGAAGGTTCTGGCCAGAGTGAGCCTCCTCCTGGCACACTAGTCGTGTCGAAGGTTCTGGCCAGAGTGAGCCTCATCCTGGCACACTAGTCGTGTCGAAGGTTCTGGCCAGAGTGAGCCTCATCCTGGCAGACTAAAGTTTTCACTGAAAGTTTACGGACTGAAGCAGCACACACGGGAGCTGAAACAATTTTGACAGGTCATCAATATGAAGTGCTCAGCGTGAATTCTGAAAGGTCAGACTCTGACGGGCTCTAAAGCAGAGAGCTCCACCTGGGGAGGATTTAGAGAGCTCTCGAGACTTCTCTGCAGTTCTGAGGACCCGAGGCCGGTGCTTCAGTAATTACATATTTGACAGCAAATATGTTGTGTTCACTAGACAACACATGGTGTTCAGCAAACAACACAAGGCGTTTCACTAAACACAAGGTGTTCACTAGACAACAACAGGTGTTCACTAGACAACACAAGGTGTTCACCAGACAACGTATAACCTGGTGTTCACCAGACAACGTATAACCTGGTGTTCACCAGACAACGCATAACCTGGTGTTCACCTCTTCGATGCTGTTAGGCTCAATTCCTTTATCGTCTCGTCACAGTTGAGAACACTCAGCTCCAGAAACAGCGTAGTAATAAATCTGAGCACCTTCTTCAGTTTCTGAACGTGTTTCCTTAATGGCTGCGGACTGCGTGCTGGTGCTTCATGTTCCAAAATATTCCTGTGGCATGTGTCGTTCAGAGTATCCTGAAGGCTTCTGTGTTAAGGTTCCTAAATGACACTTCTAGGGATGGCCAGACTCGCATGTGCTGCTGCTGCTGCTGTTACCTTGTTTGTAAACAACACAGATAACACGCGCATAGGAGAGACAACCTTACCATGACGTTTCGATCCGACTTTGACCGAAACAAATCACAGTAACACAAAAGAGTGAGAGAGCCAGTATATATAGTTCAAGGGGACAGGGATGGGACAAAAAGAGGAAAAATAAGAAGTAGTGGTAGTGGTAATGCTGGTAGTGGAAGTAGTAGTGGTATCAGTAGTGGTAGCAGTAGTGGTAGTAGTAGTGGAAGTAGTAGTGGTAGCAGGTAGTAGTGGTGGTAGTGTAGTAGTAGTGGTAGCAGTAGTGGTGTAGTAGTAGTGGTAGTAGTAGTGGTAGCAGTAGTGGTAGTAGTAGTGGAAGTAGTAGTGGTAGTAGTAGTGGTAGTAGTAGTGGTAGCAGTAGTGGTAGTAGTAGTGGAAGTAGTAGTGGTAGCAGTAGTGGTAGTAGTAGTGGTAGCAGTAGTGGTAGTAGTAGTGGAAGTAGTAGTGGTAGCAGTAGTGGTAGCAGTAGTGGTAGTAGTAGTGGTAGCAGTAGTGGTAGCAGTAGTGGTAGCAGTAGTGGTAGCAGTAGTGGAAGTAGTAGTGGTAGCAGTAGTGGTAGTAGTAGTGGTTGCAGTAGTGGTAGTAGTAGTGGAAGTATTAGTAGTAGTAGTAGTGGTAGTAGTAGTGGTAGCAGTAGTGGTAGTAGTAGTGGAGTAGTAGTGGTAGCAGTAGTGGAGTAGTAGTGGTAGCAGTAGTGGTAGTAGTAGTGGAAGCAGTAGTGGTAGAGTAGTGGAGTAGTAGTGGTAGCAGTAGTGGTAGTAGTAGTGGTAGCAGTAGTGGTAGTAGTAGTGGAAGTAGTAGTGGTAGCAGTAGTGGTAGTTTTAGTGGTAGCAGTAGTGGTAGTAGTAGTGGTAGTAGTAGTGGTAGCAGTAGTGGTAGCAGTAGTGGAAGTAGTAGTGGCAGCAGTAGTGGTAGTAGTAGTGGTAGCAGTAGTGGTAGTAGTAGTGGAAGTAGTAGTGGCAGCAGTAGTGGTAGTAGTAGTGGTAGCAGTAGTGGTAGTAGTAGTGGAAGTAGTAGTGGTAGCAGTAGTGGTAGTAGTAGTGGTAGCAGTAGTGGTAGTAGTAGTGGAAGTAGTAGTGGTAGCAGTAGTGGAAGTAGTAGTGGAAGTAGTAGTGGTAGTAGTAGTGGAAGTAGTAGTGGTAGTAGTAGTGGAAGTAGTAGTGGTAGTAGTAGTGGTAGCAGTAGTGGTAGTAGTAGTGGAAGTAGTAGTGGTAGCAGTAGTGGTAGTAGTAGTTGTAGCAATAGTGGTAGTAGTAGTGGAAGTAGTAGTGGTAGCAGTAGTGGAAGTAGTAGTGGAAGTAGTAGTGGTAGTAGTAGTGGAAGTAGTAGTGGTAGTAGTAGTGGAAGTAGTAGTGGTAGTAGAGAGTATTCGGTGTTATGGTTACTCCCACATTCTTCTCCTTTTTCCCTTTTTTTTGCAGTTTCACCCCTTTCAGCATATTTAATTAAATGTCACAAAGCCCACTGAAATAACACGTTTTTATTTAAGTGAGAAATGTTAACGATAACTGATCAGACGAGGCATTCTCCATTTATCTCACTTAATCCCAACAATTCTAAGTTTTTTTTAATATTTTTTTGTATACTGGCAAATTTGGGTCTATTTATGGGTATCATTCTTATGAGACGTATTTCTATCAGTGTTTTGAATGTAATCAAGAAACTCATTCTTCAGTTACTGACTACAGTCAACATCACTATTTAATTAAAATGGCAAATTGGGACTTGTGCAGCTCCATAACAATTTAACATTACATTCAGGTGAATTTACTATAGGAAATTTTTTGAAGTTTATTCAAAATCTTTCTGCAGTTATTGCATTGATTCCAACAGTTTCAATATTTTGTTTAATTGACACATTTGCATTTACAGAAAGAAAATTTATTGGCTATTTTCCTGTTCCTAAGATGCATTAGCAATTAACTATTGAAACTGATAAAAAAATGTACACTCAGTTATATATAATGTTATTAAATGTTATTAATGTTATTAAATGTTATTAATGTTATTAAATGGGAAAAATTGCACGAAAAAGTGGTAAACGTGCACCGTCACGCTCCACTAACACTGACTTTCTCTAGGGAGGTCACTTTCTCTAGGGAGGTCACTTTCTCTAGGGAGGTCACTTTCTCTAGGGAGGTCACTTTCTCTAGGGAGGTCACTTTCTCTAAGGAGGTCACTTTCTCTAGGGAGGTCACTTTTCTAGGGAGGTCACTTTCTCTAGGGAGGTCACTTTCTCTAGGGAGGTCACTTTCTCTAGGGAGGTCACTTTCTCTAGGGAGGTCACTTTCTCTAGGGAGGACACTTTTTCTAGGGAGGTCACTTTCTCTAGGGAGGTCACTTTCTCTAGGGAGGACACTTTCTCTAGGAAAGACACTTTCTCTAGGGAGGACACTTTCTCTAGGGAGGACTCTTTCTCTAGGGAGGACACTTTCTCTAGGGACGACACTTTCTCTAGGGAGGACACTTTCTTTTGGGAGGACACTTTCTCTAGGGGAGGTCACTTTCTCTTGGGAGAACACTTTCTCTAGGGAGGACACTTTCTCTAGGGAGGACACTTTCTCTAGGGAGGACACTTTCTCTAGGGAGGACACTTTCTCTAGGGAGGACTCTTTCTCTAGGGAGGACACTTTCTCTAGGGAGGACACTTTCTTTTGGGAGGACACTTTCTCTAGGGAGGTCACTTTCTCTAGGGAGGACACTTTCTCTAGGGATGACACTTTCACTAGGGAGGACACTTTCTCTAGGGAGGACACTTTCTCTAGGGAGGACACTTTCTCTAGGGACGACACTTTCTCTAGGGAGGACACTTTCTCTAGGGAGGACACTTTCTCTAGTGAGGACACTTTCTCTAGGGAGGACACTTTCTTTTGGGAGGACACTTTCTCTAGGGAGGTCACTTTCTCTAGGGAGGTCACTTTCTCTAGGGAGGTCACTTTCTCTAGGGAGGTCACTTTCTTTAGGGAGGTCACTTTCTCTAGGGAGGACACTTTCTCTAGGGACGACACTTTCTCTAGGGAGGTCACTTTCTCTAGAGAGGTCACTTTCTCTAGGGAGGACACTTTCTCTAGGGAGGACACTTTCTCTAGGGAGGACACTTTCTCTAGGGAGGACACTTTCTCTAGGGAGGACACTTTCTCTAGGGAAGACACTTTCTCTTGGGAGGACACTTTCTCTAAGGAAGACACTTTCTCTTGGGAGGACACTTTCTCTAGGGAGGACACTTCTATGATGAATGCTTGGTGTCAGTCAGAAGACGAATTTTAAAGTTATCGTATCCTTTCCAAGAATTATGGAATGGGTTATATAATATTGATCATAGTGCAGCTGCACATGCCAGGTGTTGCATGAACCTTGCTCTAGTAGTGCAGCTGCACATGCCACGTGTTGCATGAACCTTGCTCTAGTAGTGCAGCTGCACATGCCAGGTGTTGCATGAACCTTGCTCTAGTAGTGCAGCTGCACATGCCAGGTGTTGCATGAACCTTGCTCTAGTAGTGCAGCTGCACATGCCAGGTGTTGCATGAACCTTGCTCTAGGCACACTACACTAGCTCTGAAAATTTGATGCCAGTTGGATGATGCCTTCTCAAGGTATTAACAAAATAAAAGTAACACATTGAAGGAAGAACAAAAACATTCAGACAACTATTTAAAAGTTCATCCTCAGATATACTAAATAACCTTGAAGAACCTCGCACTGTGACCCAAGGTGGCACTGTGACCCAAGGTGGCACTGTGACCCAAGGTGGCACTGTGACCCAAGGTGGAACTGTGACCCAAGGTGGTAACTGTTACTCTTTTTTAAGGTCAGCTAAAACAAATCTATAACGTCTTCCTTTACTTCATATTCAGTATAATTATATTCAGAGGGAAGATCAAACCCCGCAGGTGTCATACAACGTCTTGGTTACACACTTGACAGAAGAGAGTAGCTCTAGTACCTCAGATCAAGATCCTTCACCAGCCTCAGATAACCTTCCTTGAAGGGACAGCGAGTAAATAAATAACATCTAAGGCAGTGGTTCATAATGTTGTTGGAGGTACTGAACCCCGCAAGGTTCATCCGTACATTCACCGAACCTTCGTAATTGGAAAAATGAAATATGATTTCTTCAAAATATGATTTCAATCAAAACTGCAAATCAATGTGACTTTTGCTATTGCCTTTCAGAGACAAGTTCAGAAATGTGCGGCTTCACCTTGGCAAGTGCCACTCTCACCTTGGCAAGTGCCACTCTCACCTTGGCAAGTGCCACTCTCAACTTGGCAAGTGCCATTCCCACCTTGGCAAGTGCCACTCTCACCTTGGCAAGTGGCACTCTCACCTTGGCAAGTGCCACTCTCACCTTGGCAAGTGGCACTCTCACCTTGACAAATGCCACTCTCACCTTGGCAAGTGGCACTCTCACCTTGACAAATGCCACTCTCATATTATTTTCGCAACAAAGTCTGTTCCTTTTCTTGGTTTTGACGTCTACCATCCTGGAAAACGATTGCTCGCAAAGATACGTTGTGTGTGTGACCTTCGCCGAACCCCTGAGACTGACTCACCTAACAAACAGTATTAAGTGTTGATGCTGGTAAGTAAGGCTGGTTGGATATAGAGAGTTAAAATATAATGTTGCCTCGTTCACTCCACAACAAAGTCTACTTCATACAAGGCTTAATATATTTGTGCTGGACACTGAGCCTTTGTTATAAGCTAAGCGGAAAATAATGAGTTGTGTGTAGGTGTGCGTCTGCCACCCAGCTCTTTCCCGACACTCACATCAACACAACAACTACCTGAGGGACAATGATTGTGGAAATATTCCCTTAGGCTGAAGCAGTCTACCCAGGCTCCTGAGGGAAGCTGCTTCACCATGTGTCCCAGCGAGCCAGCTGAACCACCTGAGGGAGGCTGCTTCACCATGTGTCCCAGAGAGCCAGCTGATCCACAACTCTCTCAGCTTGACAGTGGGAAAGTAGTCAGGGGGAGGGAAAGAAAGGGAGGTTTTCCCAGGGCCTGTGCCTGTTACCACGACTCGTCAGAAATAAGGACAAGTGTTTCCTGAGGTGGGTTTTGGTCATCTGACCGAGGCCTACCCCTGGCTTACCGGTCCAACCCCTTTAAAAATTTAGATTGTTGTTGTTGTTTTAGCTTGATGGAGAATCGTGTTTTCATTTTTTAAGTTATAATTGGGAAGTAATATTATTACAATCAAAGTTTGGCTGGTGTAAACACCGTAACAGTCTCATCTTTGTTGTGTAGGCGTAAAAAAGAGCGAGAAAAATGGCAGATTCAAGTTAAAAAAAATCAAGATTAAGTTTTTTTCTGTTGTGACTGGAAGAGTAGTGTCAAGACGGTACGAGGCTGTGAGTAGTGTCAAGACGGTACGAGGCTGTGAGTAGTGCCAAGACGGTGCGAGGCTGTGAGTAGTGCCAAGACGGTACGAGGCTGTGAGTAGTGCCAAGACGGTACGAGGCTGTGAGTAGTGTCAAGACGGTACGAGGCTGTGAGTAGTGTCAATACGGTACGAGGCTGTGAGTAGTGTCAAGACGGTACGAGGCTGTGAGTAGTGTCAAGACGGTACGAGGCTGTGAGTAGTGTCAAGACGGTACGAGGCTGTGAGTAGTGCCAAGACGGTACGAGGCTGTGAGTAGTGTCAAGACGGTACGAGGCTGGAGTAGTGTCAATACGGTACGAGGCTGTGAGTAGTGTCAAGACGGTACGAGGCTGTGAGTAGTGTCAAGACGGTACGAGGCTGTGAGTAGTGTCAAGACGGTACGAGGCTGTGAGTAGTGTCAAGACGGTACGAGGCTGTGAGTAGTGTCAATACGGTACGAGGCTGTGAGTAGTGTCAAGACGGTACGAGGCTGTGAGTAGTGTCAAGACGGTACGAGGCTGTGAGTAGTGCCAAGACGGTACGAGGCTGTGAGTAGTGTCAAGACGGTACGAGGCTGTGAGTAGTGCCAAGACGGTACGAGGCTGTGAGTAGTGTCAAGACGGTACGAGGCTGTGAGTAGTGTCAAGACGGTACGAGGCTGTGAGTAGTGTCAAGACGGTACGAGACTGTGAGTAATTGAGTCGAATTTCAGTGTTTTGTGGAAATATTCTGTAATCAGTGTCGATGATTAAAAAAAAGGGGGGGGGGGTAGCGTAGAGGTGTCCAACGATCTATTAAAGGAATTACAGTATTTAAGAAGTATCTTTTAAAAAATTGGTTATAATTATAACTTAATTTTTAAAGGGGTGGAACGGTAAGCCAGTGGAAGGCCTCGGTCAGATGACCAAAAGCTCCAGTGGCGGGTCATCATATGACTAAGACCCTACCTAACTTAACCTAACCTAAGAAGTATTTATTCAGCAAATCTTGAAGAGGGTTTACCATAGTTTAAATTACTTAATAGTTCATATCCTTTAAATGTTAACACTGTTTTTAAATGTATGCAGTGCACTAGGACTATTTTGCACTCTTCTAGTTACGGTTGCAAAGGCAGAGCCTTGTGTCAGCACTCTAGGAAACGTAAACAACGTGTTGACATCAACTGTTCATAGGACTTGCCATGAGTGATTTCTTTGCTACCAGTAAAGTATTTTACATAGATATAGATATACTATATATATTCTTTCTTTCAACACGTCAGCCGTTTCCCACCGAGGCAGGGTGGCCCAAAAGAAAAAACGAAAGTTTCTCCTTTTACATCCAGTAATATATACAGGAGAAGGGGTTACTAGCCCCTTGCTCCCGGCATTTTAGTCGCCTCTTACAACACACATGGCTTACGGAGGAAGAATTCTGTTCCACTTCCCCATGGAGAGAGGAAATAAGAACAAGAACTAGTAAGAAAATAGAAGAAACCCCAAAGGGATGTGTATATATATGCTTGTACATGAAAACAATTACAGGCTTTCGTTTTTACACTCACTTGGCAGGACGGTAGTACCTCCCTGGGTGGTTGTTGTCTACCAACCTACTATATATATATATATATATATATATATATATATATATATATATATATATATATATATATATATATATATACATATATATATATATATATATATATATATATATATATATATATATATATATATATATAATATATATGTGTGTGTATGTATGTGTGTGTGTGTGTAACGAAACACTTCGAAATGTTTCGGCCCCGCCGGGAATTGAACCAGGGCCCTCCGTGCGTGAAGCAAGAGCGCTAACCACCATGCCATCGGGGCGTGTGTACTCACCCAATTGTACTCACCTATACTGTGGTTGCAGGGGTCGAGACTCAGCTCCTGGCCCCGCCTCTTCGCTGTCTGCTACTGGGTCTCTGCTCTCCCTGCTCCATGAGCTTTATCATACCTTGTCTTAAAACTATGTATGGTTCCTGCCTCCACTATATCTTTCTCTAGTCCATTCCACTTCCTGACTACTCTGTGGCTGAAGAAATGTTTCCTGACATCCCTTTGACTCATCTGAGTCTTCAGCTTCCAGTTGTGTCCCCTTGTTTCTGTGTTCCTCTCTGAAACAACCTGTCACTATCTACCTTGTCAATTCCCGCAGTATTTTGTATGTCGTTATCATGTCTCCTCTGACCCTTCTTTCCTCCAGTGTTGTTAGTCCTATTTCCCTCAACCTTTCTTCATAAGACAGACCCCTGAGTTGTGGAACTAACCTTGTCGCAAACCTTTGCACTTTCTCTAGTTTCCTTACGTGCTTGACCAGGTGTGGGTTCCAGACTGGTGCTGCATATTCTAGTATGGGCCTGACGTACACGGTATACAGTGTCTTGAACGATTCCTTGTTAAGGTAACGGAACGCTAATCTAAGGTTTGCCAGACGCCCATATGCTGCCGCAGTTATCTGGTTGATGTGTGCCTCCGGAGACGTGCTAGGCGTTATACTCACTCCAAGGTCTTTCTCCTTGCCGAGGTTTGTAGCCTTTGTCCGCCTAGCTTGTACTCTGTCAGCGGTCTTCTTTGCCCTTCTCCGATCCTCATGACTTTGCATTTGGAGGGATTGAATTCGAGAAGCCAACTGCTAGACCAGATGTCGAGCTTGTCCAGGTCTGTTTGCAGCCCTGCCTGGTCCTCTTCCGATGTGATTCTCCTCATTATTTTCACATCATCCGCAAATAGAGACACTTCTGAGTCTATCCCATCCGTCATGTCATTTACATATACCAGGAATAACACTGGTCCTAGGACTGACCCCTGCGGTACACCACTCGTCACAGGCGCCCACTGTGATACCTCACCACGCACCATGACCCGTTGTTGCCTCCCTTTGAGGTATTCCCTGATCCATTCCAGTGCCCTTCCTGTTATACCTGCTTGTTCTTCCAACTTCTTTACTAATCTCATGTGAGGAACTGTGTCGAAGGCCTTCCTGCAGTCCAGGAAAATGCAATCAACCCACCCTTCTCTCTCCTGCCTTACCTCTGTTACTTTATCATAGAACTCTAGGAGGTTTGTTACACAGGATTTGCCTTCCCGGAATCCATGCTGTCTGGTGTTTATTATCCTGTTCCGCTCAAGGTGTTCCACCATTCTTTTCCTGATGATTTTCTCCAGGACTTTGCACATTATACATGTAAGTGACACCGGTCTATAGTTTAGTGCCTCTTTTCTGTCTCCTTTTTTAAAAATGGGGACTACGTTGGCCTTCTTCCATAAATCAGGTAGCTGCCCAGTTTCAAGGGATGTGTTGAATATTGTGGTAAGTGGCACACTCAGTACCTCAGCTCCTTCCCGAAGAACCCACGGGGAGATATTGTCCGGACCATCGCCTTTGAGGTATCGAGGTCACTGAGTAACTGCTTCACTTCCTCCTCAGTTGTGTGTATGCCCTCTAGCACTTGGTACATCCCTTGTTGGTGATGAGCCATGTCCTGTCTACCCAGCTGCCTTCCTTCCTCCATTGTGAATACTTCCTTAAACCTCAAGTTGAGCTCCTCACATACCTCTTGATCATTACTTGTGAGTTCCCCATCTTCTCTCCTCAGCCTTATCACCTGGTCCTTGACTGTTGTCTTCCTTCTGATGTGACTGAACATCAGTTTCGGGTCGGACTTAACTTTCGATGCTATGTCGTTTTCGTACTGTTTCTGGGCCTCCTCCGTACTTGTGCATATTCGTTTCTAGCTCTTTTACTAATCTCTTTGTTTACTTGGGTTCTTTGCCTTCTGTACCGTTTCCATTCTCTGATACTCTGATTCTTTGCCTCCTGCACCTTTGGGTAAACCAGGGTTCTTAAGGAATTCAAAAAGGAACTTTGTGAACCAATATCTAACATTTTTAATTTATCTCTTCAAACAGGTGTAGTGTCTGATATGTGGAAGATGGCTAATGTAATTCCCATTTTTAAAGCAGGGACAAGTCACTACCGTCAAACTACCGCCCAATAAGCCTGACCTCAATTGTAGGCAAATTACTAGAGTCAATTATAGCTGATATTATTAGAAGCCAAACTAGATAACCCTAATTTGATTAATGATACCCAGCATGGATTCACGAGGGGCCGTTCCTGCCTATCTAATTTATTAACCTTCAGTAAAGCTTTGAGGCTGTTGATCACGATAAAGAATTCGATATTGTTTATTTTAGATTTTAGTAAGGCTTTTGATAGAGTACCGCACCAGAGACTGTTAAAAAAGGGCAGCTCATGGCATTGGGGGAAAAGTGCTGTCATGGATCGAGTCATGGCTCACCAATAGGAAGCAGAGAGTGTGCATAAATGGGGGTTTAAAACCGAATGGGGACTTGTAACAAGTGGTGTTCCACAGGATCAGGGCTTAGGCCCATTGTTATTTATAAAAATATCAATGACCTTGATGAGGGAATTACTAGTGATATGAGCAAATTCGCCGACGACACGAAGATAGGTAGGATAATTGATTCAAACATAGATGTCATAGAACTTCAGGAAGATTTAGACAAACTTAATTCGTGGTCAGAAAAAATGGCAGATGCAGTTCAATGTAGATAAATGCAAGGTTCTGAAGCTCGAGTGTCCATAACCCAAGCACTTATAAGTTAAATAACTAGAACTTAGCCATACAGATTTGGAGAAGGACTTGGGGTGATGGGAGGGAGCAACCTTAAACCAAGACAGCAAAAGCCTAAGCGTACGTAATAAGGCAAATAGATTACTGATTTATATCAAGAAGTGTTAGCAACAGAAGTCCAGAGGTTATATTACAGCTTTATACATCATTAGTAAGGCCTCACCTAGATTACGGCTCAGTTCTGGTACACCCAGATCCCAGATCGCCCCATCCTCTGCCACCAGTTATGCAACTCTGATCCTGGTATTACCATATCCTCTACTACCAGTTATGCAACCCTGATCCTGGTATCACTACATCCTCCACCACCAAAGTGATCCAACCCTGATCCTGGTATCACCATATCCTCTGCCACCAGTCACTCAACCTGCTCTTGTCGATTCACACAAATAACAAAGCCTTTATTTTACACCTCACTCTTAAATTGACATTTATGCAATTTTCATCACTAACTAGATAATGCAGTAAAAAATCCCCTTAACGCAATAAACACACTCGTGTTCTGAATACCATTTGCCATATTCTACGTGCAGCCAGTGACCACGTCGATCACGCTCTGTTAAAACCCAGTGTGCTACAAAGGGCTTTTTGTTAACAAAGAAACACAAACGTTACTGAACAACTCAGTTGGGATAATATTGTTTGTGTAGGTTATAATTTCTATGACTTGATAAAGCTCTTTGCATCAATGTTAATCAGTGGAAGCTTGTTCTGCAACCTGCCTTTTTTATTCAATTCCTCGTATTGCAGACAATACTTTCTATGGCAAAGTTTGTATTTAATTGTCTACTTCAGCTAACAGTGCAAAATCAGAGGTACTTGTAGCTCAACCAAAGAAAAGAAGTGAAGACATTCAAGAGAGTACAAATTTTCTTTTTTATTTAATGCATCTTAGAAGCCTCCATTAATTCATGCCAGCCTGTCCTTCTCATACCACATTTTAAAGCAGCCAAAATGTTCGCTCTAGTGACACCACTTGGCAGTTTGTTCCAATCTGCTTCTGATAAACTAATGCTCACCTATATCGTGTCCAAGTCTGAATAAATCCAAATTGATTTAATTGGCTCGAGTTCTGTATTATTAGAAAACTAACGTCTTATTTTTATCGCCGTTATTTTTTCCTGTTTTCCATTTGGACACTCTAGTCATATCCACCTATTCGGTGTTTTTCAAGCAAACAGTATAACCTAAAGGATTCCTCTTAAACTTCTCTATACGAATGTAATCAGTCTTTAAAGTTATTTATGCAGAACTAAACACAACTCCCAGGCAGCTTTCGAGGTATGTTATCAAGCTGGGCGCCTTGCGGATGCGCAAAAGACAGTCGTGTGCCGCAGTTGAGGCTGCGCACATTCTCACTAATGGCACTTTAGTCGATCTTGGTGACTTATGGTTGTTTTTATTCCTTTTTATCTATATATTTTTCCTTAAATACTTGTTCGCTACGGTAATTTTTAAACCTCTTAAATGCTATACAGTTTGGTGAAAATCTGGTGATATGGTACTGGAAAGTTGTGAGCGGAACACTAAATTTAGGTCAGGTGTGTGTTTAAGATGTATACAGCTTCCTCGTGTGAAGATCCTCTTCTAAAATGGATTTGTTGCCCATTACAGTAAATAATGGAGGGTGGAATTGACAGAGTCTCTTCGCTTTGTAACTCAGGAGTTGATATTAGCCAGCATCTTTTATCTTTCGCACGATATTTGTATTGACTAGCAAATATTTTTTGTTTTCCCTCTGCTCATTCTCTTAGATCCGTTAAAAACAGTTCGTCATGGCCCAAGAACATAATTAGGTTTAATTTATCTACTGTATGGTAATCATGTCTCTAGTAGCTGTGATCTTGAGTAATTTTTATCATGGGTTTCTTAGTAATTATTTTTTTTTTTTTGCCAATATGAGTAGGTAAACAGAATTGACTAGGTGGTCTTTATTTTATTTTTTGCTTAATTTATTTGAAAAGTTTGTAAATGATTATAAATCCCTTGCAAAACTAATTTCATATTCACCTTTGACTTTTAGATTCTTTAACTTCACAGAAGGAGTATATTTGTGCATAAAGTGACCTTTACTGAGTATAGTTTTAAGATACGCCTGTAACTGCCTCTCTTCTTCGTTCTTATTCGTCTAGATACTTTATATAATTCTAATATCTCTGTGAAGAATTTATGTTGCATGGAAAGCTTGTACAACAATTGTGTCTTTCTTCCATCTGTGTTTGTGATCATAGTTTTATATTCTGTTCCTATTATCAAAATATTGATGACAGTGACTGCTTATTCACTGAGTATAAAATAGTTACTGAATTAAAAAAATCGATCAACAGCCCTTGAAAAAGATTAGCATAATATATCTTCAGAACTTTAAGAAAGTCCCGATTCTCTGAGCATCTTGTATATCATAATCAGATCACTGATAGTCCTTCTTTCTTCCAGAGTGCTCACATTCATTACTCTTTCCTCATGAGACACTTCCTTCTACCCTGCAGATAACCAGGTTGCATACCTATCCATTTTTTTTCTGGATTCTAAAAGTGCTTAATGGTGTGTGGGTTTCATGAAGGCTTCCTACACGCAGAATACAGAATCCTAAGACCCTCTTCATTAAAAGTGATCCTGGTTTGCGTATACAATTGTACAAAAAAAATATTTAGAAGTAGTTTTCTGTCTCACATAAGTAGGGATGAAGCAACACTGAAGTGGAACTGCTATAGAGAAACACGATACACAGGTCTAGGGAGCAGGTATGATTGGGCTGAGGAGGCCAGAAGCAAGTAATGTTGTCCGATGAAGCTTTGTATGAAACTTGGAGCCAGATCCAAGACTCGACCCCGCCAACACAAATGAGTACATATTTTCTTGTTGTGACTGGCCAGGAAGCTTACAAGTGGGAATAAACACACCTAATGCATAACAAGCTTTATTTTAGACATTTCGCGCTGCACTTAGCGAAATATCGACTAAGGTAAGACGTCTTCTCCTCGCTGGAAAAGCTATCTTCGGACTGTATTCTTTATATGGATACAATTCTCTATATTTCCTCGAAAACTGGCACTTAATCGACAGATAGGGGCCTAAGGCCCCGTCGGTAAACGATTTCGGCCGCTAATCAAGGAATGACCCCTTACTGACACTTCAGTGTCACCACCCCTCCCTCCCCCACCTTCTCTCCCTCTCTGTATAGCCCCTGCAGCCCCACACACCCTCCCATACCTCTCCATATACAGTGGACCCCCGAGTAACGAGCAAAATTCATTCCAGAAGCCTGCTCAAGTGCCATTACCGAACAAATTTACCTCTCTTAAGAAATAATGTCAAGTAGGTTAGTGTCCATTTCTGACCCCAAAAATACACTTACAAAAGCACTTACAATATTATACTTACATAATTGTACGATTTCCGGGGTGCTCGTTACTTGGGGTCCACTGCATCGTTTTATTAATTTGGGTGTCTTTATCATGTCTGTTTGTCTGCCTGGCTTGAATGACTTACTGGGATTTGATTGACTTGACTGAATGACTTACTGACTTGACTGAATGACTTGCTGACTTGACTGAATGACTTGACTGAATGACTTGACTGAATGACTTGACTTGAATGACTTGACTTGAATGACTTGACTTGAATGACTTGACTTGAATGACTTGACTGAATGACTGACTGAATGACTTGACTGAATGGCTTGACTGAATGGCTTGACTGAATGGCTTGACTGAATGGCTTTGACTGAATGACTTACTGAAAAGAATGTATGTTTAGCACATAGTGCATAACATTTCTGTATGGTTGCGCATTTTTTTATGGTGTTGTGACAAGTGTCAGGCTGATGACAGCCAGTGACATTTATAAATTGACTGCTGCAGGGAGACCTGGTCATAGACTGGGCCCAGGGACGTCGACCCCCAGAATACCCTCCAGGTAGACCCCCCAGGTAGGAACCCTCCTTGTGTCATGTTTATTATTATGAAATATGTATAAATTTTAAAAGCCCCCAAAAAGCGATTATTATTATTGTTATTATTATTATTACCATCAACATACCTTGTTCACTGAGTATAATAATTTCTGTTGCCACGAGAGAGAAAAATGTCAACACAAAACGAACACACCAGCGATCCCTTGACTGTGTACTTCTTTTGTACTCTTCCATTTTCCTCTTTTTTTTTCCTCTTCCAAGTGCTGCTGCCTTTACTAAAAGTACACAATCAAGTACAAATTTGTACAAATATGTATCTGGAGACTTTAAAAGCTAGTTTGGTGGCTGTAAGGAGATTGGATGCGGCAGACACACTGCGCTGCCGTTACCGTAACCCAAATTCCATATGGCATACAATATTTTTTTTTTTAAATTGGCCAGACCCCGTCGACTCCAAATTGTCAGTATGGTAAGTGAGGAGAGGCTGTGTACGTATATCGTGGACCCTCGGTGGATAATTCTTTCCAGAATGTTTTTCCCGGTCCCGTTACCAAAAAATTTTGTTCCCATAAGGACGAATGTAAATTAGATTAGTCGTTTCAGACCCCAAAAATACACTTAAAAAATTTACACAATTGTTCGAGTTTGGGCTGTACGAAACCAGGGTCCACTGTAGTATGTATATATATCAGTATATTTTGAAGGAGGGGTAAAGGAGGTTTTTGTGTTTAAGGGTTTAGACTTTCAGCAGTTCTTGAGTGGGGCATGTTAGATAGAAGTGAATGCAGACAATTGGTTTTGGAACTTGATGAGCTGTTGGAGTGTGAGCAGGATTATTTTTTTGTGAAGGGTTTCAGGAAACTGGTTAACCGGACTTGAGTACTTGAGGTGAGAAGTACAATGCCTGCACTGTAAAGAAGGGGGGTTTTGGGGATATTTGCTGTTTGAGGCATACAAACTGTCGTATCTGTGTGTCTCTGGCAAGACAGTGATGGTGAAAGTGTTTCTTTTTCAGGTCACCCTGCCTCAGTGGGAGACAGCCAGCATGTTAAAAATATATACAGTGGTCCTCGAGTTTCAGTGATTCCGACTATCGGTGATTTAGTTTCAAGCGCTTTTTTCGGTCAATGTTTCCTTCGTCTATCGGCCCCCCCACTATCGGGCCACCAGACCTGTCCGCCTGCCTGCGCTGCGTGCGCTGCGCAGGATGCCAGTCTAGCGTTGTTTTCCATTGAGAACATTACCTTAGCGCGCTCTTTTTAAAAAATTTCACAATAAATTTGTATTCTGTTTATTGCTGGTTTAGTGATTGTCACTGTGAAATAAGTCACCATGGGTCCAAAGAAGCTTCCTAGTGGCACCCCCGTGGTAAAGAAAGTGAGGAACACCATCAAAGTGAAGGAGATTGTAGAAAAAAATGAGTGGCGTACGTGTGAGTGAGCTTTGGGATGTACAACAAAACACATCTACTATCACCTCTATCCTGGCAAAGAGAAAATAAATCAAGGAAGCTAATGTTGGAAAAGGTGTTGATATGTTAACGAAAATAGATCGAAAAAAGTTGATGATGTTGATAAGTTGTTGGGGGTGTGGATCAATGAAAAACAGATAGCGGTGATAGTATTTCCACGGGGATAATTTGTGAAAAGGCAAGGCAGTTGCACGCAGATCTTGTCAAGACAATACCTGGAACCAGTGGTGTTGTGAGGATTTTAAAGCCAGCAAAGGCTGGTTTGAGAGATTTTAAAAAGTAGTGGCATACACAGTGTTGTGAGGCATGGTGGGCAAACTCAGAAAAAACGTGCAGCTGAAAAATTTGTGCAGGAATTCAAGGGGGTTGTAGGCAAAATTGAACCCCAATAAGTGTTTAATTGTGATGAAACAGGCCTGTTTTGGAAAAAATGCCCAACAGGACCTTCATTCTCAGGAGGAAAAGGCATCCAGGGGAAAAACCTATGAAGGACAGGCTAACTCTCATGTTGTGTGGAATGCTAGTGGGGATTTTAAAGGAAGCCTTTACTGGTGTATCACTGAAAATCCCAGAGTGTTCAAGAAACACAATGTGAACAAGAATAATTTGTGTGTGTTTTGGAAGGCTAACACCAAGGCATGGGTCACGACGGCAATTTTCCTGGAATGGCTCACTGGAGTGTTTGGCCCCAGTGTGAAGAAATACCTCCTGGAAAAGAAATTGCCACTCAAGTGCCTCCTGCTACTGGACAATGCTCCTGCTCATCCTCACAACTTGAAAGACTATTTGTCTGAGTACTTCAGTTTTATAAAAGTGAAGTTCTTGCCTCCTAACACCACTCCTCTCATCCAGCCCATGGACCAGCAGGTCATTTCTAACTTCAAGAAACTGTACACCAAAGCAGTGTTTCAGAAGTGCTTTGAAGTGACCTTGGACACTGAGTTGACTCTAAGAGAGTTCTGGAAAGATCACTTCAGTATCCTCCATTGCATAGGCCTTCCAGGACTTTGAACTCTGCTTGAGACCACTGTGGCCGGATTGTGTTGAAGGATTTGAGGCTGACCCTGACGACCCTGTGCCTGTTGTGGAAGATATTGTGGCATTGGGGAACAGCCTGGGGCTGGAGGTGAGTGGTGAGGATGTGGAAGAGTTGGTGGAGGAGCACAGGGTAGACCTAACCACTGAAGAGCTGAAAGAGCTTCATCAGGAACAGCATCAGATGACATTTAAGGAAATTGATTCAGAGGAGGAGGATGGACAGGGTGAGGTAGTAACTTCTTCAGAGATTAAGGAAATTTGTTCCAAATGGAATGATGTGCAGACATTTGTTGAAAAACACCACCCTGAGCAAGCTCAAATAAGCCACATCTGCAACTTGTTCAATGACAAAACCTTGTCCCACTTCAGGAAAATGTTAGAGGCACCAGAAACAGAGCACTCTTGACAGTTATTTTTCGAGGCAGGGGTCCAGTGACTCTCAAGCTGGTCCTAGTGGCATTAAAAGACAAAGAAGGAAGTAACCCCAGAGAGGGACTTGTTACCTGAAGTCCTTTTGGAGGGGATTCCCTTCCAAACACTAACCCTTCCAAACACTAACCCCTTCCCTGTCCTCCTCCTATCTTCCAGATGCCAGCAACTCTCTTCAATAAAGGTAAGTATACGTAAATGTTATTTTAAATGTTTAATTATAAATTTATTACTTTATATATCTATTTATAATTGTTTTGTTTATGTAAAGTATAGTTAATCTTCACAAAGTTAATTTTTGTGAATATTTTTTGGTGTCTGGAACGGATTAATTGTATTTACATTATTTCTTATGGAAAATAAGGTTTCGACTTTTGAGTAATTCGAGTCAAGGTCTAGCTCCTGGAACGGATTATGACCGAAAGACGAGGGACCACTGTATATATATATTATTTAATTATTTATTTAGTGTGTTCATACATAAGGGGATTACCAATAGACCCCTGGCTGTCTTGAAGAAGGTACTGAACAGGCACCTAAAGTCAGTACCTGATCAACCGGGCTGTGGTTATTACATCGGTTTATGTGCTGCCAGCAGTAACAGCCTGGTTGATCAGACTCTGATCCAGCATGAGGCCTGGTCTCAGACCGGGCCGCGGGGATTGATCCCGAAACCTCTCCAGGTATGCACGATTGTATGTATGTATGAATGTATATATGTATGTACAGTATTTGGTTGCTTCCCAAGTCCCTTCCCTCCCAGTGGCACTGCCCCTGATTTTGAGTAAAGTTTCTAACCAAATGATACACAAATGTAATCATCATTCTGGTACACAAAGAAGAGATAGCCCAACTTTTGTTACTAATGTTGTCAATATTGTGCTGTATCTCTTGTTCACAAACTCTTTTGAAACTTTTTCCTCCAGTATAAACATTATCTTGCACATTAAGTTTCATCATCTATTTCATCATTCATTTATTACTTTAAGGAAATCTGATCTTTTACAAGTAACTGTAAGTTGTTTCGTGTGTTTACAGGTGTTGGAGCAGCGTGTGTTTACCCATTGTTAGGAGCGAAACGCTTTGGCTGGTATTTTGTGGGCACTGAGAGTGATCAACTAAGTTTTACAAGTGCTCACACAAATGTTCAAAATAACAATCTTCAGGATAAGGTATTTTTAAAAAAGGTAGGATTTCTTTTATCTTTCCAAATAAAGTTAATGATGTAGGTAGCAGGTTGGTAGACAGCACCCATTCAGGGATATACAATACAGCCTCTCCTCACTTAACGATGGAGTTCCGTTCCTAAGTCCACGTCGCTAAACAAATTTATCGCTAAGTGAGGAGCATACTATAATGGTAGTGGGTTTGTGTCAGCCATCTTTGATATTGTTTTAATGTCACCTTTGCACTATTTATAACATTTCTGGTATATTTTTAAATGTTTATACAGCAGTGTACTGTATATTGTAATAAATGGAATAGTGGAAATCAGCTCTAATATACATTATTTAGGTATGCATACTGGTCAGAGAGCCCGTCGTAAGTCTGAGTCGTCGGTAAACAAGTACGTTGCTAAGTGAGGAGAGGCTGTATTACTATCCTGCTATATTAGTATAAAATGAAAGCCTGTTAAATGCATTGCATGCTGTTATGTAGACATGTTGGCAGATGGGTCTGTGAAAGATGAGGTGAACCATACAGTATAATGTGCACTCTTTGAGGTAAATATTAACTGCAGGAGAGAAGGGGTGTTTTGATGATGTGATGGATAGTCAAAACACAGGTGACTACACCCACAAGATGGTGTTACTTGATGACCAGGAAACTTGCAAACCTTTTTACATAAGTTCCAGTAACTCCCCACTTTGTAACCAAGTCTCGCCAGATCCTTAGACTTGCTGAACAGACCTGATCAAATATATATGGCTTACTGAAAATCCCTAAGCCAAGTATTCCTGTTAGACTCATTACATCAGTTATTTGTAGCAATCCCCATAAGCTGGTTGGCATGCACTTCTCCAGGCATTTATCCAATCTATTAGGCACAATTAAGTCAAGCACATTCTAAGCATTTGAAAAGAAGTAGTTTGCTAGTTTTGATGTCACTTCTTTATTTACCAAGCTTCCCACTGTACAAGCACTTCTTTGCCACAGAATCACTGGGAACATGGACCTTCCTTGACAACCAAAGATATTTTCAACTTTAGTTGTGTGTCATCTTCCATTACTTCACCTTTGGGGACTTCATGTACAGACAGTGCTTGGGAAGGCCATGGGTTTGCCTGTTAGTGACATCCTTGCCAATCTTTACATGGAATATCTGGAGGACTATTTTAAGTATCATCACAAAGGATGTAACTACGTATGCTAAGCTGTATTTATGGTGTATTAGTCATTGTTACTAGGCAACTTGACACAACTGCTCTATTATCCAAACTCATCTCCATTTTCACTTTCTCCCATTTCCTTTACATGGCACTTCTCTACATAAATTCTATCATTACCTTAATTTGTTTCTCTATTTGTTCAGTATATCCAAGGTTTCCTGTAGGGATTTACAGTCATTTTATTATATTTTTTTTTCAACAAACCAGCCATATCCCGCTGAGGCAGGACCCTTTCAGGGTCCGTGCCGTAGTTCTATGGCTTTTAGTTCAGGGTCCAAACCGTAGTTCTACGTCATGAGCTCAGCTCACTCAGATAAGCTGTGAGTGGTAAATTTGGGCCTGGATATGAGAGAATACATCTATGTGGTAAGTGTGCACCACATAAAACAAATCCTGCAGCACACAGTGCATAATGAGAGAAAAAAAACTGAAACCGTAATTTTTGATTAAAACAGCGACTTTGCAGTGTTTTTCGTGTACTTTTTATAGTTGTATTTGCGATTTCTTGATCTCATTGATAGAATGGAAGATATATTACAGATATAGAGATGATTTTGATTGGTTTTAGTATTGGAAATGGTTTGAAACTGAGCTCAAAGTAGCGGAAATGTTAAATTTTTGCCAATGTTCAAGAGTAAACAAATGACCTCACATGTCTAATACGCGCCAGCTGGTGGGTCTAATGTGGTGATATTATTTTACAATTATTACAATATTGCATAACAGTAAATCTTCCTTTATTTGGTTTGAATAAAAATTCATTATGTGAATAAAAAATCAAAATGGAATTCATTTGTAAAGACTGAAAACGTAACTAATGAACAGAGGAAATGTTAGTTTAGTGCCAGGAATGCCTGCATTGTTTATTCTGTACCCTATTTTGAAATTGGAATATTTTGAACTTTGAGTTAAATTGGCTAAATTACCAATTTCCAATCACTTTATTTTGTAGTTGAAACAGTTGACTGGGCAATTTCTTGTGCTCAATCGATAGAATAGAAGTAATATTAGCGAAATAGCAAAGAATTTGGTCGACTGGAATAATGTAATTGGCCTAAAATGGGAGTCAAAGTTGGCTAAATCACCGATGCGTAAATATCGCTGATGCATCAAAATTCGCGAGAGCATAATTTCGTCAATTTTCAATCAAACTTCGTACTTTTTGTTTTATTACCTTCAGAAAAAGATTCTCTACCATTTCATAAGAAAAAATAAGAATTTTTTTTTTTAAATTCTTGGACACTGGCGCACCCCTTCCAAAAATGGCCTTGGACCCTGAAAGGGTTAAATTTAGTAATGTATACAGGAGAAGGGGTTACTAGCCCCTTGCTCCCAGCATGTTAGTCGCCTCTTAAGACATGCATGGCTTATGGAGGAAGAATTCTGTTCCACTTTCCCATGGAGATAAGAGGAAATAAACAAGAACAAGAACTAGTAAGAAAATAGAAGAAAACCCAGAGGGGTGTGTATATACAGTGGACCCTCGGTTAACGAATACCCCGGAAATCGTGCAATTATGTAAGTATAATTTTGTAAGTTCTTGTGGAAGTGTATTTTTGGGGGTCTGAAATAGACTAACCTACGTGAAATTTTTCCTTAACCCTTTCAGGGTCCAAGGGGGGTCTCCGAATCTCGTTCTCAGGGTCCATGAATTTCAAAAAAAAAAAAAAATTATTTTTTCTTATGAAGTGATGGAGTCTTTTTTTCTAAATCTAATAGGCTAAAAAATACATTTTTGCGATCAATACTTACGGAGATATAGAGGATTGAAGTTGACCAAAATGGAACCGCTTACGGCAACATCGCGGACTGCCTGTCACCCGGTAATAGTTTATTTAATTTTTTATACTTTTTTCTTTTATTTTTTAACATTTTATTTTGTCAAGTAACTTTTATGTCCTGTGAGACCAATATAAATCATATTTTGTATATATACACTCCTTTTATACTACACAATAACTGCTGGCTGACTGGCTGACCAGCTGTCTGGCTAGCTGACCAGCTGGCTGGCTAGCTGACCAGCTGGCTGGCTAGCTGACCAGCTGGCTGGATGGATGGCCAGCTGAGTGGCTGGCTTGCTGGCTGACCAGCTAGCAGGCTAGCTGGCTGGCTTGCTGACCAAGTTGGCTGGCTGGCTGGCTAGCTGACCAGTTGGCTGGCTGGCTGGCTAGCTGACCAATTGGCTGGCTGGCTACCTGACCAACTGGTTGTCTGGCTGGCTGAACAGCTGGCTGGATTGATGGCCAGCTGACTGGCTGGCTGACCAGCTAGCAGGCTGGCTGGCTGACCAGTTGGCTGGCTAACTGGCTGGCTAGCTGACCAGTTGGCTGGCTGTCTGGCTGGCTGGCTAGCTAGCTGACTAGTTGGCTGGCTGGCTGGCTAGCTGGCTGGCTGGATGGATGGATGGCCAGCCGGCTGGCTGGCTGGCTGGCTGGATGGATGGCCAGCCGGCTGGCTGGATGGATGGCCAGCCGGCTGGCTGGCTTGCTGGCTGAGCAGCCGGCTGGCTGGCTACCTGACCAGCTGGGTAGCTGACCAGCTGGCTGACTGAACAGCTGGCTGGCTGGCTGAACAGCTGGTTGCATGGATGGCCAGCCGGCTGGCTTGCTGGCTGACTGACTGGCAGGGAAAATACAATAATAATAAAATAATAATAATAATAATAATAATTATTAATTATTATTATTATTATTATTATTATTATTATTAATATGTTGTTGTTAAGCATGATGGTGTGTCAGTCTTATCAGTAATCTAATTACAAGTGACATTGATGAGGGTGAGGGTCCTCTTTTTCTTATTATTATCAGCTAAACTAATTAGTTTTGACATTTGATGTGGGTACCCTGCCTTGCCTGCCTGCCTCCCTGCCGCCCTGCCTCCCTCCCTCCTTTCCGCCCTCCCTGCCTCCCTCCCTCCCTTCCGCCTCCCTCCCTTCCGCCCTCCCTGCCTCCCTCCCTCTTCCGCCCTCCTGCCCTCCCTCCCTCCCTTCCGCCCTCCCTGCCTCCCTCCCTCCTCCTTTCCGCCCTCCCTGCCTCCCTCCCTTCCTTCCGCCCTCCCTGCCTCCCTCCCTCCCTGCCGCTCTCCCTGCCTCCCTCCCGCCCTCCCTGCTTCCCTCCCTGTCTCCCTGCCAGCCAGCCAAGGGTGACGGGTTAGCCTCCTCTTATCAGAGTGATGACATTTGACAAATGAGTGTACATTGCCTTCCCTTTATTTGTTTTCACTGTTTTATCTGCCTGTCTGTTTGTCTCTCTTTCTGTCTCTCTCTGTCTCAGAGACAGTCACTATTGAACCAACACTGCCACATCTGAGTCCTGATATATTATTTTTCAGACTGGATTTTTGGATTATCCTAGGTAATTTACACTACGTATTTATCCTATTTTATTTACACTACATATTTATCCTAGGTTATTTACACTGTATTTGTACATATGTTACAGAGCCAGCTAGCTAGCTGGTCAGCCACTGGCCAGCCAGCCACCAGCCTGCCTGCCTGCCAGCCAGCCTTCCTCCACTGTCTTCCCACCCACCCACTGTCTTCCCCACCCACCCCACTGTCTTCCCACCCACCCACGTCTTCCCACCCACCCTGTCTTCCCCCACTCCACCCATTGCCTTCCCCACTCCCCCACTGCTTCCCACTTCCCCAACTGTCTTCCCCACTCTCCCCTACTGTCTTCCTCACTCTCCCACTGTCTTCCCCACCCACCCCACTGTCTTCCCCACTCCCCCACTGTCTTCCCCACTGCCCATCTCCCCACTGCCTTCCCCACTGTCTTCCCCACCCACTCCACTGTCTTCCCCACTTCCCCCACTGCCTTCCCTACTCCCCCACTGCCTTCCCTACTCCCCACTGCCTTCCCACTCTCCCCACTGCCTTCCCTAGACTCACACTGCTGGAGTTAGGTATTCCTTACCACATGGCTTGGTGACAAAGGCTCACTGAATTACCACTCCCACAATGCAATGCAGGTGCATAGATTTTTTCCTACTGCGCACACTTACCACATAGACCCATTCTAACACATGCAGGCTTACCAGCTCTCTCCCCTTGATTTGAAGGTGCTAGAATTTATGCGTACCAGTACGTCAATAACCCCAGTGCGTAAGCCGTACTAGTACGTCAATAACCCTGAAAGGGTTAAGGGAGTAAATTCGTTCGGTAATGGCACTTGAGCAGACTTCAGGAGTGAAGTTTTACGAAACTCGGGGTCCACTGTATATGCTTGTACATGCATGTAGTGTAACCTAATGTAAGTAGAAGTAGCAAGAGCGTCCTGAAATCTTGCATATGTATGAGACAGAAAAAAAGACACCAGCAGTCTTACCATCATGTAAAACAATTATACAGGTTTCTGTTTTACACTCACTCGGCAGGACGGTAGTACCTCCCTGGGTGGTTGCTGTCTACCAACCTACTACCTAGGTTTATTATGTACTGTGTTGTATAACCCCTGTGGTTTAGCGCTTCTTTTGATTATAATAATAATAATATTATATACAGTGGAACTCCAGATTTCATACGCACTGAATATCGTATGTTTCGAATTTAGACCACTTTTTTGGGCGAAATTTTGGTCCAGATTTTGTACCTCCACCCAGAAATTGTACATATCAGACGCGTCCGCCCCGCCTGGGACGCCGCCACTCCGTGTCTCAGTCTCGCTCTGTCACTGGTCAAGTGAGCATTACCGGTGTTCATTCGAAACATTTCGTAATCATTGTTTTTTGTGCTTACTATTGAGTGCGACTGTGAAATAAGCCACCATGGGCCCAAAGAAAGTTCCTAGTGCCAGTCCCTTGGTAAAGAAGGTGAGAAACATGATAGAATTAAAAAGGGGATTGTTAAAAAATAAAAGTGGCGCTTTTAGGATTACCAGGATGTATGAGAAGCGAAATCACAATTTGTTCCATCCTTGCAAAGAAAGAGAAACGAAAGAAAAGGGCGAAAGGATAAGAGTAAGAATAAGAAGTTTATTTTGACATGATACATGGTTGACAGAGAAATAATATAGTTGGGTGAAATGAAAAAACCCCCTTTAGTATGCAGAGCTTTTTCGGGAAATTTAAAAAATTAATTAAGATTAGGAAGGAAATTTGTTCCCCCCGGCCCTGCGTGTCGTATGAGGTGACTAAAATCCCGGGAGCAATGGGTTTCCCCCCTTCCCCTGTACACATTTAAAAAAAGAGAAGAAAAAACTTTATAAAACGGGGATGTTTGAAGTGGGGGAGTAGGGATGATAAGAAAGAAAGAGATGATTGTATTTATGAATAAAAGGTTGGATGCCCGGGCCCTGCAAAAAAAGCTGAAAGGGTAGGCGGTTTCAGGGGGGAGAAAAAAATGGGTTTGTCGGATATCGAGGGGTTAAGAAAGGGGGGGAGCAATAATGTTAAGGATGTTATGGAAGGAGAAGAGGGAATAAAAATTTTAAATTCAAAAAATTTTTGGGATTAAAATAGGGTGGATCAAAAGTTATAATGCGGTATGCCTGGAGAAGAGAGATGGGGAGAGAGAGTTTTTGGGGAGATGTTAAGCAAATGTATAGGAACTTTTGAACCAAGTGAGAGAGAAATTGTGGTAAGGGACCAAATGCTGTAGGAGAAACATGTAGAGAGGGTGTGGTAGGTAATTTTTGGGGCCAGGTGTAAATGATAAGGGGACCCCTTTTGATTGAACTTTGTATAAAAAGGGGTTTAGTTATAGGTAATACATTTTTTAAAAAAAAGAGGATAAATAAGTTAGTATACAAGATATGATGTGGGGCGTAATGACAGTAGTTTGTTGGACTACGTAGGAGATAAAAGACTGTTGAGTAGATTTAAAGGATGAATGTTTATAGGGGGCCACAGATATATCAGACCCTTTTTTAGTTATAGTACAATGGGATAAAGGTAGATGGGATAAAGGAAAATAGAAGCAGTAAGTAAGAGAGGGTGAAGGTTTATAAACTAAAAGAGGAGGCAGTTAGGGGAAGATATAAACAACTATTGAGGATAGATGGGCTAGTAGAGTGTAGGCAATGGGGGGCAAAAGATGGGGGGTTTAAAAAATTGTGTTGGGTTTCAGCAGAAGTTTGTGGTTACAGGGAGTGGGTGCGGAGGAAGAAGAGCGAGGGGGAAAGATGATGTAAAGAGAGAAAGGGGGAAAAAGATATAGAGGTTTTACAAAGTAGAAGGTGCAAGGAGGAAGAGTATATGGGAGAAAAAAAAGGTTAAAAATGGGGAAGCAATGTAAAAAAAGAGTGAAGAGTGGGGAATGTTATCAACAAATTTTGTTGAAAATATCATGGGGAAGTGGAACAGAATTCTTCCTCCTAAACCATGCGTGTGAAAGAAGGGATTTAAAAACCGGGGGCAAGGGGGGATTAACCCCTTCTCCTGTATATATTTCTAAAAAAAGGAGAACTTTCTTTTCCTTTTTGGGGCCCCCCGCTTGTGGGGGAAAGGACGGTGTTGAAAGAAGAAAGATGTACGATAATTTCTTTCAAAAATGTTCAAATTTTAT
>WNWK01004105.1:0-27500 GCA_009830355.1 Cherax destructor
GCACTACAATGGATCAGGGAATACCTGTCAGGAAGACAGCAGCGAATCATGGTACGTGGCGAGGTGTCAGAGTGGGCGCCGTTGACGAGTGAGGTTTCACAGGGGTCAGTCCTAGGACCAGTGCTGTTTCTGGTATTTGCGAACGACATGACGGAAGGAATAGACTCCGAAGTGTACCTGTTTGCAGATGATGTGAAGTTGATGAGAAGAATTCAGTCGGACGAGGACCAGGCAGAACTACAAAGGGATCTGGACAGGCTGCAAGCCTGGTCCAGCAATTGGCTCCTGGAGTTCAACCCCACCAAGTGCAAAGTCATGAAGATTGGGGAAGGGCAAAAAAGACCGCTGGCGGAGTACAGTCTAGGGGGGCCAGAGACTACAAACCTCAATCAAGGAAAAAGATCTTGGGGTGAGTATAACACCAGGCACATCTCCTGAGGCGCACATCAACCAAATAACTGCTGCAGCATATGGGCGCCTAGCAAACCTAAGAACAGCATTCCGACATGTTAATAAAGAATCGTTCAGGACCCTGCACACTGTGTACGTTAGGCCCATACTGGAGTATGCAGCACCAGTTTGGAACCCACACCTAGCCAAGCACGTAAAGAAGCTAGAGAAAGTGCAAAGGTTTGCAACAAGACTAGTCCCGGAGCTAAGGGGTATGTCCTACGAGGAGAGGTTAAGGGAAATCGACCTGACGACACTGAAGGACAGGAGAGATAGGGAGGACATGATAACGACATATAAGATACTGAGAGAATTGACAAGGTGGACAGAGACAGAATGTTCCAGAGATGGGACACAGCAACAAGGGGACACAGTTGGAAGTTGAAGACTCAGATGAATCACAGGGATGTTAGGAAGTATTTCTTCAGTCACAGAGTGGTCGGGAAGTGGAATAGTTTGGGAAGCGATGTAGTGGAGGCAGGTTCCATACATAGCTTAAAGAAGGGGTATGATAAAGCTCATGGCGCAGGGAGAGTGACCCAGTAGCGGCCAGTGTAGAGGCGGGGCCAGGAGCTATGTCTCGACCCCTGCAACCACAACTAGGTGAGTACACACACACACACACAGCCAGGAGCTGTGAATCGACCCCTGCAACCACAACTAGGTGAGTACACACACTGTTGTTTACACAGGGGCTGAGAGGAAGCAACCAAGGGTGAACGATCACATCATGAACCGGAACAAGGTTCGACTCCACGGTGGAACCTGTCCTCACAACATACCCTTCCCCTGTCCCTCACAACCCCTCATCCTCCCTCAAAAACCCCTCCTTCTTCCTCTCTGTGTCCCGCTTCTGTCCCACTCGCCTCTGTCCCACTCGCCTCTGTCCCACTCGCCTCTGTCCCACTCGCCTCTGTCCCACTCGCCTGTGTCCCACTCGCCTGTGTCCCACTCGCCTTGTCCCACTCGCCTCTGTCCCACTCGCGCCTCTGTCCCACTCGCCTCTGTCCCACTCGCCTCTGTCCCACTCGCCTGTGTCCCACTCGCCTGTGTCCCACTCGCCTGTGTCCCACTCGCCTCTGTCCCACTCGCCTGTGTCCCACTCGCCTCTGTCCCACTCGCCTCTGTCCCACTCGCCTCTGTCCCACTCGCCTCTGTCCCACTCGCCTCTGTCCCACTCGCCTGTGTCCCACTCGCCTCGTGTCCCACTCGCCTGTGTCCCACTCGCCTGTGTCCCACTCGCCTCTGTCCCACTCGCCTCTGTCCCACTCGCCTCTGTCCCATCCTCGCTTCTTCCCACTCGCCTCTGTCCCACTCGCCTCTGTCCCACTCGCCTCTGTCCCACTCGCCTCTGTCCCACTCGCCTGTGTCCCACTCGCCTGTGTCCCACTCGCCTGTGTCCCACTCGCCTGTGTCCCACTCGCCTCTGTCCCACTCGCCTCTGTCCACTCGCCTCTGTCCCACTCGCCTCTGTCCCACTCGCCTCTGTCCCACTCGCCTCTGTCCCACTCGCCGGTACACCGGTTCCATCGTACAGGTCGGGGCGAAACGTCGTGGTAAGCTTCTCTCTCCTATGAGCGGGATATTTGTTTATTGTATATCCTTCCTTTCTCTCTTACCCTTTCTCCCTCCCCCTTCTCAGTATTCCTCCCCTGCCTTTCGTCTATCTCCTCCTCCTTACTCCCCTCCTTTAAAAAGTATCCGTACATTAACATTAACACTTTATCTGTGGCTGTTAATAATAAGACCAGTGAACCGAGACTCAAACCGTGGTGCACCAGCTAGCAGGATGAACTCACTTCCAGTATCCTCCAGTATCCTCCAGTATCCTCTGTATTCATTCACAGTCCTTCATTACCACTTGGTTAATAAAAAGTGCTTCCATTATCTTTCCTTCTATACCACAACCACGTCCCACTACTCTACTCTGCTTCACAATGGAGAAGTTTAGTGGGTGTAGTGTTTTCTTTCATAAGGAGACTTCTCAACCTCCCCAGTAAACAAACACAAACATGTGTGTGTTATGTGGCCACCATCCCGTCCACCACGGCGACACACTTTCTCTCTCTCTCTTTCCCTCCCTCACCACATCAAGACACGATACTCGGCAATCCATACAATGGATGGTGCAAACCCACGTCAAGTCACTTCTAAGATTAGCAAGCCACTGTGCCATCACTGTGCCATCCAGTGGCTTGCTAATTGTAGCCTCACCATGCCTTCAGACCTTACGTTCGGTGGATTACCAGTAACACTGTTTTGGCACTGTTGTGCATGCTGTACACAGACGCGTTTAACACACGTAGAGAATTACTTTTACACTGATTACGTCGTTTGTGCCATCATTGTTCCATTCCTGTCAGGTTGATGTATAGGGTGTTCAGAAAAGCTGTCTAATATGCTGTCAATGGAAGAGGGAGAGAGTGGAAGGTTAGGGAGAGAGTCTCAAGAGTTTCTATAAGAGTGGAAGGTTAGGGAGAGAGTCTCAAGAGTTTCTATAAGAGTGGAAGGTTAGGGAGAGAGTCTCAAGAGTTTCTATAAGAGTGGAAGGTTAGGGAGAGAGTCTCAAGAGTTTCTTGTCTCATCATATCTGTCCGAGCAGCTTACTTCCTCCCTCTACTTAAATTATTCTCCCTTCCTTCCCCATCCCTTTGTTCCCACTGTGTAACTATCATATAGAATAGTGTAGCAACACACTGCTGGTGTTCCCACTGTGTAACTATCATATAGAATAGTGTAGCAACACACTGCTGGTGTTCCCACTGTGTAACTATCATATAGAATAGTGTAGCAACACTGCTGGTGTTCCCACTGTGTAACTATCATATAGAATAGTGTAGCAACACTGCTGGTGTTCCCACTGTGTAACTATCATATAGAATAGTGTAGCAACACTGCTGGTGTTCCCACTGTGTAACTATCATATAGAATAGTGTAGCAACACACTGCTGGTGTTCCCACTGTGTAACTATCATATAGAATAGTGTAGCAACACTGCTGGTGTTCCCACTGTGTAACTATCATATAGAATAGTGTAGCAACACACTGCTGGTGTTCCCACTGTGTAACTATCATATAGAATAGTGTAGCAGCACACTGCTGGTGTTCCCACTGTGTAACTATCATATAGAATAGTGTAGCAACACACTGCTGGTGTTCCCACTGTGTAACTATCATATAGAATAGTGTAGCAACACACTGCTGGTGTTCCCACTGTGTAACTATCATATAGAATAGTGTAGCAACACACTGCTGGTGTTCCCACTGTGTAACTATCATATAGAATAGTGTAGCAGTACACTGCTGGTGTTCCCACTGTGTAACTATCATATAGAATAGTGTAGCAGTACACTTCTGGTGTTCCCACTGTGTAACTATCATATAGAATAGTGTAGCAACACACTGCTGGTGTTCCCACTGTGTAACTATCATATAGAATAGTGTAGCAACACACTGCTGGTGTTCCCACTGTGTAACTATCATATAGAATAGTGTAGCAACACACTGCTTGTGTTCCCACTGTGTAACTATCATATAGAATAGTGTAGCAACACACTGCTTGTGTTCCCACTGTGTAACTATCATATAGAATAGTGTAGCAACACACTGGAGGTGTATACAGGCTTGCTATATAAAATCCTCACTCTTGAGCAAGCAGTGGGGAGGGTAGATAGCAGTGGGGAGGGTAGCAGTGGGGAGGGTAGATAGCAGTGGGGAGGGTAGCAGTGGGGAGGTTAGCAAGCAATGGGGAGGGTAGCAAGTGTTAATTCCATTACTTCAACACCGACCCAAGTTTTTAATCAGATTGTGCTGGGTCGAGGCTGTGGGGTCAATATACGCCCCGGTTAATTGTCCAGCCAAGTGGATTACCTGGGAGAGGGAGGGAGGAACTGGGAGAGAAAGGGTGAAGGTGGGTGTGGCTGGGAAAAGGAGGGTGTGGCTGGGAGAAGGAGGGTGTGGCTGGGAGCAAGAGAGTGTGGCTGGGAGCAGGAGGATGTGGCTGGGAGCAGGAGAGTGTGGCTGGGAGCAGGAGGATGTGGCTGGGAGCAGGAGGGTGTGGCTGGGAGCAGGAGTGTGGCTGGGAGGAGGGTGTGGCTGGGAGCAGGAGGGTGTGGCTGGGAGGAGGGTGTGGCTGGGAGCAGGAGGGTGTGGCTGGGATCAGGAGGGTGTGGCTGGGAGCAGGAGGGTGTGGCTGGGAGCAGGATGTGGCAGGGAGGAGGATGTGACAGGGTGTGGCAGAGAGGAGGGTGTGGTAGGGAGGAGGATGTGGCAGAGTGTGGCAGGGAATATTTCCCTGTATTAAGGCGTTTGAATTATATATATATGTATACTTTTCATGCACTGCATGAATACATGTAGTTGTTGTATGTGTCCTTATGTATGATGTATCCATACAGGATACTTTTCTGACTCATACACCTTCCTCATGTGTCTCACTCAATCCTCCATATGTGTCTTGATTCTCTCTCTCTGTCTCTCTTTCTCTCTCTCTCTCTCTCTCTCTCTCTCTCTCTCTCTCTCTCTCTCTCTCTCTCTCTCTCTCTCTCTCTCTCTCTCTATCTATCTATCTATCTATCACTATCTTTCTCGCACCTGGACAAACAGGAAGTGTGAATGTGTGTACAAGTGATGAGCTGTGCAGTCCTGATCCACTTCCTCAGCCACCCTGCCAGCCACCCTCCCTACTTCACCCTGCCACCCACCCTCCCTACTTCACCCTGCCAGCCACCCTCCATACTTCACCCTGCCAGCCACCCTCCCTACTTCACCCTGCCAGCCACCCTCCCTACTTCACCCTGCCAGCCACCCTCCCTACTTCACCTCCACTCCTTCCCTGCCAGCCACCCTCCTACTTCACCCTGCAGCCACCCTCCTCTTCACCCTGCCAGCCACCCTCCCTACTTCACCCTGCCAGCCACCCTCCATACTTCACCCTGCCAGCCACCCTCCATACTTCACCCTGCCAGCCACCCTCCCTACTTCACCCTGCCAGCCACCCTCCATACTTCACCCTGCCAGCCACCCTCCCTACTTCACCCTGCCAGCCACCTCCTACTTCACCCTGCCAGCCACCCTCCTACTTCACCCTGCCAGCCACCTCCATACTTCACCTGCCAGCCACCTCCATACTTCACCCTGCCAGCCACCCTCCCTACTTCCCTGCCAGCCACCCTCCTCTTCACCCTGCCAGCCCCTCCATACTTCACCCTGCCAGCCACCCTCCTACTTCACCCTGCCAGCCACCTCCCTACTTCACCCTGCCAGCCACCCTCCTACTTCACCCTGCCAGCCACCCTCCATACTTCACCCTGCCAGCCACCCTCCTACTTCACCCTGCCAGCCACCCTCCCTACTTCACCCTGCCACCCACCTCCCTACTTCACCTGCCAGTCCACCCTCCTACTTCACCCTGCCAGCCACCCTCCATACTTCACCCTGCCAGCCACCCTCCCTACTTCACCCTGCCAGCCACCCTCCCTACTTCACCCTGCCAGCCACCTCCCTACTTCACCCTGCCAGCCACTCCTCCTACTTCACCCTGCCAGCCACCTTCCCTACTTCACCCTGCCAGCCACTCTCCCTACTTCACCCTCCAGTCCTTTCCTCTTCACCTGCCAGCCATCCCCCCCTACTTCATCTGCACCCTCCTTTCACTCTGCCACCCTCCTCCCTATTCACCCTGCCAGCCACTCCCTTCCTCCTTACCTGCCAGCCACCTCTTCCTCTACTTTCCCATTCTGCCACTGCCACTCACCATCCCACTTTCTCCTCCACTACTCCCTATTCCCTCTCAGCCTTCCTCCTTCACCTGCCATCTCATCTCTTTCCTCTTCCCTACCATTCCCCTCACTTTCCACTCCCTCCCTCTCAATTCCTGTTCCTCCCTTTCCACTTCGTTCCATCTTCCCTCCCCTGCGCTCACTGTTATCCTTCCTCCTTCACCCTGCCAGCTAATCTTTTACCCTCCCTCCTTTACCCTGCCATCTTCCCTCACCCATCCACCCTTTCTCCTTTTCCAAACTCTCCTTTTCCCCCCTCTCTCCTTTCCCCTCCTTTCCTCTCTCCTTTCCCTTTTCTCCCTCTCTCCTTTCACTCTCCTTTCCCCTTCCCTTTCCACTCTCCCCTTTCCCCCTCCTTTTCCACTCTCCCTTTTCCCCCTCCTTTTCCACTCTCCCCTTTCCCCCTCCTTTTCCACTCTCCCTTCCCCTCCTTCTTTCCCTCTCTTTCCTCCTCTCCCTGTCTCTTTTCCCTCTCATTTCCTCCTTTCCACTCCTCCCCTTTCCCCTCTTTTCCACTTCATCTTTCCCCTCTTTCCACTCTCCCTTCTCTTTCCACTCTCATTTCTCCTTACTCTTTTCCCTTAAGTTTATTTTACAGATGTTTAGAGTTCTCCAGTGTTCTGCTCACACTGGCACGGTTCTAATATTCCCTCTCATGGTTCCTCGCTGCTCACACTGGTACGGTTCTAATATTCCCTCTCATGGTTCCTCGCTGCTCACACTGGTACGGTTCTAACATTCCCTCTCATGGTTCCTCGCTGCTCACACTGGTTCATTCCTCAGGTTCTAACATTTCTTCCTCTCATAGGTTCTAAATTCCCCGTTCTCAATGGATTCTAACATTCACTCTCTCATGGTTTTAAATTCCCTCTCATGGTTCTAACACAGTTCCTTTCTCATGGTTCTAACATTCCCTCTCATGGTCCTGCGTCACACGCAGTTTCTTCCTCTCATGGTTCTAACATTCCTGTCTACATTTCTGGTTAACATTCCTCTCATGGTTCTAACATTCCCTGGTTTTCATTTGGTTCTAACATTCCTCTCATGGTTCTAACATTCTCCGGCTCTCCATGGTTCTAACATTCCCTCTCATGGTTCTAACATTCCTTTCTCATGGTTTAACATCATGTCCTCTCATGGTTCTAAACATGGTTCACCTCTCATGGTTCTAACATTACCACCCATGGTTCTAACATTCCCTCTCATGATTTTAACATTCCCTCTCATTATTTTAACATTCCCTCTCATGGTTCTAACATTCCTTCTCATGGTTCTAAAATTCCCTCTCATGGTTCTAACATTTCTTCTCATGGTTCTAACATTACCTCTCATGGTTCTAACATTCCTTCTCATGGTTCTAACATTCCCTCTCATGGTTCTAACATTCCTTCTCATGGTTCTAACATTCCCTTTCATGGTTCTAACATTCCTTCTCATGGTTCTAACATTCCCTCTCATGGTTCTAACATTCCCTCTCATGGTTCTAACATTCCCTCTCATGGTTCTAACATTCCCTCTCATGGTTCCTCGCGGGGATGGCTAAGGTCACCACCAAATTTTTTTCTTACGTTTGTGAGAATTACTGGGTGGTTTGTGTGGGTGGTGTGTGTGGGTGGTTTGTGTGGGTGGTGTGTAGGTGGTGTGTGGGTGGTGGGTGGGTGGTGTGTGGGTGGTGTGTGTGGTGTATGTGGGTGTGTGGGTCGTGTATGTGGTGTGTGGATGGTGTGTGTGGTGTATGTGGGTTTGTGGGTGGTGTGTGTATTCTGTGTGTGGGTGTGGGTGGTGTGTGGGTGGTGTGTGGGTGGTGTGTGGGGGTGGTGTGTGTGGGGGTGGTGTGAGTGGGTGGTGTGTGTGGGTGGTGTGTGGGTGGTGTGTGTGTGTGGAGTGTGGGTGGTGTGTGTGGGTGTGTGTGGTGTATGTGGGTGTGTGTTTGTGGTGTGTGTGTGTTCTGTGTGTGGGTGGTGTGTGGGTGGTGTGTGTGTGGGTGGTGTGTGGGTGGTGTGTGGGTGGTGTGTGTGTGGTGGGTGGTGTGTGGGTGGTGTGTGTGGGTGGAGTGTGGGTGGTGTGCGTGGGTGGTGTGCGTGGGTGGTGTGCGTGGGTGGTGTGCGTGGGTGGTGTGTGGGTGGTGTGCAGGTGGTGTGTGGGTGGTGCGTGGGTGTAGTGTGTGGGTGGTGTGTGGGTGGTGTGTTGGTGGAGTGGGGTGGTGTGTGGGTGGTGTGAGGGTGGTGTGTGGGTGTTGTGTGGATGGTGTGTGTGGGTGGTGTGTGTGGTGTGTGTGGGTGAGTTGTGGTGGTGTGAGTGTGTGTGTGGTGGTGTGTGTGGTGTGTGGGTGGTGTTGTGGGTGTGTGTGGGTGTAGTGTGTGGGTGGTTGTGGGTGTGTGTGTGGGTGGTGTGTGGGTGGCGTGTGGTGTGTGGGTGGTGTGGGTGGTGTGTGGGTGGTGTGTGGGTGGTGTGTGGGTGGTGTGGTGGGTTGGTTGGTGTGTGGGTGGTGTGTGGGTGGTGTGTGGGGTGGTGTGTGGGTGGTGTGTGTGTGTGTGTGTGGGTGGTGTGTAGGTGTAGTATGTGGGTGGTGTGTGTGGGTGGTGTGTGTGGGTGGTGTGTGTGGGTGGTGTGTGGGTGTAGTGTGTGGGTGGTGTGTGGGTGGTGTGTGTGGGTGGTGTGTGTGTGTAGTGTGTGGGTGTGGTGTGTGGGTGTAGTGTTGGTGTTTCAGTGTTGGTGTTCCAGTGTTGGTGCATCAGTGTTGGTGCTCCAGTGTTGGTGCATCAGTGTTGGTGCTCCAGTGTTGGTGCATCAGTGTTTGTGCTCCAGTGTTGGTGCATCAGTGTTGGGGCTCCAGTGTTGGTGCATCAGTGTTGGTGCTCCAGTGTTGGTGCATCAGTGTTGGTACTCCAGTGTTGGTGCATCAGTGTTGGTGCTCCAGTGTTGGTGCATCAATGTTGGTACATCAGTGTTGGTACTCCAGTGTTGGTGCATCAGTGTTGGTGCTCCAGTGTTGGTGTTTCAGTGCTGGTGCTCCAGTGTTGGTGCTCTAGTGTTGGTGCTCTAGTGTTGGTGCATCAGTGTTGGTGCTCCAGTGTTGGTGTTTCAGTGTTGGTGTTTCAGTGTTGGTGCTCCAGTGTTGGTGCTCCAGTGTTGGTGCATCAGTGTTGGTGCTCCAGTGTTGGTGTTTCAGTGTTGGTGCTTCAATGTTTGTGCTTCAGTGTTTGTGCTTCAGTGTTAGTGCTCCAGTGTTGGTGCTTCAGTGTTGGTGTTCCAGTGTTGGTGTTCGAATGTTGGTGCTCCAGTGTTGGTGCTCCAGTGTTGGTGCTGCAGTGTTGGTGCTACTGTGTTGGTACTTCAGTGTTGGTGCTCCAGTGTTGTTGCTCCAGTGTTGGTGCTACTGTGTTGTTGCTACAGTGTTGGTGCTCCAGTGTTGGTGCTGCAGTGTTGGTGCTCCAGTATTGTCACGGTGCTGTGGTGTTGTAGACACATTTCTTGCGGGTATTTCACTGGGACAGTGACTCTTCCTTCATCCTTCCCGCTGTGTCCAAATCCATTTCCCTCTGTTTTCCTCTTCACACAGGAACAAATGTGTTAGTTTGCATTCAGTAGGACTGGAAGAGTGCCATTTGCCTGGCTCTATGGCACTGGAGGTCAAACTGCGGCTCCTGAAGCTACTCTGTTCAGCTCTCAAGACAATATTGGGTTTCACTGCCATTTTTCCTAAAATTTTATATTAATAATCAATATTATTATAGTGTACCTGGAGAGGGTTTCTGGGATCAACGCCCCCCCTGCCCACTCTGTGACCAGGCCTCCTATGTACTAATATTAGTATATTATATATATATATATATATATATATACAGTGCTAGTCACGGCATTATGCCGGGTGAACGCCCCGGCATAACCTTAGGTGTACTGTCTAACTGCTTCTTCAAGACGGGCCACCTGGGAAGCGGCCGATGTGTTAATAAAAAAAAAAGTGCAGAAAACCACAGTGAATTTAAAATTTTTATTGAGGAGCTGGAGCTTGAAGAAAAGCCAATTTTTTTGAGTAAGTTTGTTTAAGTTTGTCTTTACGATTTCTTGAGTCAAGTTTGTTGCTCGTGTTGAACCAATCATTGCTTTCATGGCAGAAAAATAAATATGCACAACTATAAGATCAGGAATGGGTACAGAATCTGACGTTGCTTACAAGATGTAATGCAACGTCTCTTAAGTCTGGCACTTCCAGCAAGGAACAAAGTTATTACACAACTTACTCAGTCAGGTTTTTCAAAGAGATCTGATAACAAAGAAATCTGACCACTTTCTCTGATGTTGAAATTAAAGACAGTAAAGTGAAGCAGTACGATGGAAACTTAGAAACACTTTATAATGATTTTGAGAACAGCATTGAGAAACTAAAAAAGTTCAAGCCATGTTTTGAATTTCTTGTCAATCCTTTAGTGATTGATGTCATTAACGATGGATGTCCTGTTGTTGCATCTTTAGTGATTCATGTCATCAACGATGGATGTTCTGTTGTTGCACCTTTAGTGATTGATGTCATCAACGATGGATGTCTTGTTGTTGCAACTCTTGCCTGGGATGTTGCTTCACTAGACACAGAGCTTATTGAGTTGCAGGAAGATGTGGGCTTGAAGCTGGTACATAAAAGCTCATCTCTAACTGACTTTTGGAAACAAATCCCAGAAGCCAAGTGTCCCAGTCTTCACAAAACTGGCTTTCCACTACTCTCTGTTTCTGGGACAATTCGTTGCTGTGAATCTCTCTTCTCTGTAATGAAATTGATCAAGTCAAAACATGGTGCCATCCTCACTAACACTCACCTCACTGAGCTGCTTACAACACCTGTGACATCCTACCAGCAAAAATGAAGACTCGATCAAAGTCTTCAACGAGCAGAGATTAAATACATTCTGCTTTGGTGAGTAGGACTACTATATAGTTGTATTTTTTTATTATTATTTATAAATACAATTTTAAGATGATATTTTCTGTGGCTCTTGAACATTTAAAAATGTATGAAAAGTATGATTATATGTGGCTCTTCTTATCGAAGAACTTGTCCATCCGTGCTGTGTATTGTTGCCTCTGATACTGCTTCTTACTCTAGTGGAGAAGAGTTGCTTCTTGCAACTCATCATATCAACTCTTCAAATTCTATTTGCAGTTTTATTTCTTCCACTTCATCCATGCTGGTGCTGTATTCTCTACTGCTGGCTCAGCACGTGCTGATGTAGTGTCTGGCATGACTGTAAGTCAGTGATTGCATATCTTAGGTCAGAAGTTCTAATAGCGGTTAGCCCATATCCGCTTCCGGGTAATAAGCGGGGCCATGCTGAGGCGAAGGCTGCTGTATCCAGCATGTTCTCTAGCAGGCATTTGCCTCAGTGACTTTATGGACCACGTGCATCAATGTATCTCTTAAGATGTGCTATACAGGGCTAGCCAGGACGTGGGTGTCTGGCTCTCATGTGTCCACAAGAATCATGGTATAAGTCTTAGTAATAGATACCCACAAACTGGTTTAGAAAGACACGTGAATAAACACTAGGACACATTAGAAAACATTTCGGTTCTGGGACCTTGACGTCTTCTAACATACAGAGGTTAAAAAGACAGTATTTATGTATGTTAGAAGCGATTAAGGTCCCAGGACCGAAACGTTTTTTAATATGAGATGATTTTCTCTAAGAGTCTAGAGACGATCATCTCGTAGTGAAGATACACGCACCTCAACTATGACCATCTGTTAGCTGTTATGCCTGTGTACCAGCTGTTGTGTGACTCCTACTGGCTGATGTTATCATGCCCGTCTCCCAGCTCTTCCTTGTGTGATGCTGACTCTCTTGTTTATTTTAAAGACCTGCCAGAAGTTCTGTTAAATGTTTTTCTAATTACCGAGAGGTCTTCTGAGACCTCGGCGAATCTAAGTACCAACATAACCCCATCTGGTTTATTGGTTTTGTTTAATGCCCAGTGTTCTGTCCTTCGAAATTTGTTTATTGTTTTATTATGTGTGCGTGTTAATGGGTATATTTGGAGGGGAGAGGGGAAGATGAGTGTACGTACATGTGAGTGCTGAGTGTACGTACATGTGAGTGCTGAGTGTACGTATATGTGAGTGCTAAGTGTACATGTAAGTAAGTGTTAAGTGCACATGCTAGTGTGAATACTACAGTGGTCACACCAGTACCGTGACTACAGTGGTCACGGCAGCACCGTGACTACAGTGGTCACGGCAGCACCGTGACTACAGTGGTCACGGCAGCACCGTGACCACTCCCCTACCTGGATCGATCCCGCGAGCGTGAGTCGTGCAGCGAGACAATTACTTGCAGTTTTCAGCGATATTCACGGGGTTAGTGCAAAAATTTTAGCGTTATTGGCGGAGTGGCTTATTACGGTAGTTTGTATCGTTCAAGCTGCGATATTTTACCGGGGGTGTAGAGTGTGGGGTGGGGGGAGAAGTGAGGGGAGTAAAAAGGGGTGAGGGGAGAGAGTGAGGGGAGGTTTGCATGGGGGTAGTGTACATTTGTTGTGAAGACCCCCATTCTTGTGGGATGTCTCTTTTCCCCTCCCTTCCTCCCCAACACTGCCTCTCATCCCCCCCCACCCCGTTTCCCCCACCCTGTCACCCCTTCCCTCCTCTGCTCTTTCAGTCGGTGTCAATAGTAGTAGTATTAGTAATAGTAGACGGAGAGGCTGTGATAGTCGCAGCAGAACCAGTGTTGGAACCACGATAGTTCACACACTTATGTCGTTGGTAGTGGTTTACTAACGCAGTAGTTTGAGATAGTAACACTACTAACGTAGTAGTTTAAGATTGTAACGCTACTAACGTAGCACTTAACATAAGTTGTAATCCAGGTTTTCCATCAACTTTCATTTCTGGTGCTAACTCCATGCTGTTTTTATACCGGCAGTGACGGGTGGGGAGAGAGCCTTCTGCTTTACTATCCCTAACCTAGACAGTACACGATACGACAGACTTTGATCAAGGTGGAAATAGATAGTTCTTCTATGTAGATAGACCCTGTGTGAGCGACCAAGTCTCTCCTTCCCTCCCTGCCACCCTCCCTGCCACCCTGCTTGATAAATCTGTCGTTAATAGCCTTCCGGGACCTTTGTAGAACATTCCGATTCCAGATTAATGGTTTCAGATCTCTCAATACGAGTCCACCTTTTTTTTTTGGGGGGGGGGGCGGCGTTGATGCGATGCTTTGTATAAAGATGAATGGTTGTTATGTGTGTTTGTGCGTCCTACACTGTGTTTGTGCGTCCTACACTGTGTGTGTGTCCTACACTGTGTGTGTGTCCTACACTGTGTTTGTGCGTCCTACACTGTGTGTGTGTCCTACACTGTGTGTGTCCTACACTGTGTGTGTGTACTCACCTAATTGTACTCACCTAATTGTGGTTGCAGGGGTCGAGACTCACCTCCTGGCCCCACCTCTTCGTTGTCCGGTACTGGGTCTCTGCTCTCCCTGCTCCATGAGCTTTATCATACCTCGTCTTAAAACTATGTATGGTTCCTGCCTCCACTATATCTTTCTCTAGACTATTCCACTTCCTGACTACTCTGTGGCTGAAGAAATGCTTCCTAACATCCCTTTGACTCATCTGAGTCTTCAGCTTCCAGTTGTGTCCCCTTGTTTCTGTGTTCCCTCTCTGGAACATCCTGTCACTGTCTACCTTGTCGATTCCCCGCAGTATTTTGTATGTCGTTATCATGTCTCCTCTGACCCTTCTCTCCTCCACTGTTGTTAGTCCTATTTCCCTCAAACTTTCTTCATAGGACAGACCCCTGAGTTGTGGAACTAGCCTTGTTGCAAACCTTTGCACTTTCTCTAGTTTCTTTACGTGCTTGACCAGGTGTGGGTTCCAGACTGGTGCTGCATATTCTAGTATGGGCCTGACGTACACGGTGTACAGTGTCTTGAACGATTCCTTGTTTAGGTAACGGAACGCTAATCTTAGGTTTGCCAGTCGCCCATATGCTGCCGCAGTTATCTGGTTGATGTGTGCCTCCGGAGACGTGCTTGGCGTTATACTCACCCGAGGTTTGTAGCCGTTGTCCACCTAGCCTGTACTCTGTCAGCGGTCTTCTTTGCCCTTCTCCGATCTTCATGACTTTGCATTTGGTGGGATTGAATTCAAGAAGCCAGTTGCTAGACCAGATGTCAAGCTTGTCCAGGTCTGTTTGAAGTCCTGCTTGGTCCTCTTCCGATGTGATTCTCCTCATTAATTTCACATCATCTGCGAACAGAGACACTTCTGAGTCTATCCCATCCGTCATGTCATTTACATATACCAAGAATAACACTGGTCCTAGGACTGACCCCTGCGGTACGCCGCTCGTCACAGGCGCCCACTGTGATACCTCATCACGCACCATGACCCGTTGTTGCCTCCCTGTGAGGTATTCCCTGATCCATTCCAGTGCCTTTCCTGTTATACATGCTTGTTCTTCCAACTCCTTTACTAATCTCATGTGAGGAACTGTGTCGAAGGCCTTCCTGCAGTCCAGGAAAATGCAATCAACCCACCCTTCTCTCTCTTGCCTTACCTCTGTTACTTTATCATAGAACTCTAGGAGGTTTGTTACACAGGATTTGCCTTCCCGGAATCCATGCTGTCTGGTGTTTATTATCCTGTTCAGCTCGAGGTGCTCCACCATTCTTTTCCTGATGATTTTCTCCAGGACTTTGCACACTATACATGTAAGTGACACCGGTCTATAGTTTAGTGCCTCTTTTCTGTCTCCTTTTTTAAAGATGGGGACTACATTGGCCTTCTTCCATACCTCAGGTATCTGCCCATTTTAAAGGGATGTGTTGAATATTATGGTAAGTGGCACACTCAGTACCTCAGCTCCTTCCCGAAGAACCCACGGGGAGATATTGTCCGGACCCATCGCCTTTGAGGTATCAAGGTCACTGAGTAACTGCTTCACCTCCTCCTCAGTTGTGTGTATGCCCTCTCCCTCTAGCACTTGATCATCCCTTGTTGGTGATGCACCCCGTCCTGTCTACCCAGCTGCCTTCCTTCCTCCACTGTGAATACTTCCTTAAACCTCAAGTTGAGCTCCTCACATACCTCTTGATCATTGCTTGTGAGTTCCCCATCTTCTCTCCTCAGCCATATCACCTGAGTCTTTAACTGTTGTCTTCCTTCTGATGTGACTGTACATCAGCTTCGGGTCGGACTTAACTTTCGATGCTATGTCGTTTTCGTACTGTTTCTGGGCCTCCCTCCATACCTGTGCATACTCGTTTCTAGCTCTTCTACTACTCTCTTTGTTTACTTGGGTTCTTTGCCTTCTGTACCTTTTCCATTCTCTGACACTCTGAGTCTTTGCTTCCCTGCACCTTTGGGTAAACCAGGGGCTCTTTCTGACCTTCCCGTTTAATCTTTTTCCTGTGTATAAACCGTTCCTCTGCCTCCTTGCACTTTGCCCCTACGTATTCCATCATTTCATTTATTGTCTGTCCATCCATTTCCCTTTCCCACTGAACCTCCTGCAGGAAATTCCTCATGCCTGTGTAGTTTCCTCTTTTAAAATCTGGTTTGTCTCTTTTGGTACCGTTTTTCCTCTCCACCTGTAGCTCTACAATGTACTCAAAGCTCAGCACCATATGGTCACTGGCTCCCAGGGGGCTCTCGTGTGTTATGTCTTCAATATCTGAGCTGTTCAGGGTGAATACAAGGTCTAGTCTTGCTGGTTCATCTTCTCCTCTCACTCTGGTTGTGTCCCTGACATGTTGGTGCATCAGGTTTTCCAGTACCGCATCCATCATCTTGGCTCTCCAAGTTTCTGGACCCCCACGTGGTTCTTGGTTCTCCCAGTCCATCTCCCTGTGGTTGAAATCGCCCATGACCAGTAGCTACGCTCTGCTCATGTGCGCTTTTCTTGCCACCTCCGCCAGAGTGTCCACCATCGCTCTGTTGTTCTCATCATATTCCTCACCTGGCCTCCTGCAGTTCTGTGGTGGGTTATACATCACTGCAATGATTATCTTGTGTTCCCCAGACTGGATGGTACCTACTATGAAGTCCTTTTCTCTACACACCTCCATTCCTTCCATTTCCTCGAATTTCCAACGGTTCCTTACAAGCAGTGCGACCCCTCCTCCCCCTGCTCCTTCTATCTTTCCTCAGGATCTGATATCCTGAGGAAGATTGCATCTGATACTGTCTCATTTAGTTTGGTTTCTGTGACAGCTATGATGTCTGGGGACACTTCACCTATTCTTTCATTCCACTCTTCATACTTGTTCGTAATTCCATCCGCGTTTGTGTACCAAACCTTCAACCAGTGTGGTTTTTGGTGACCCTGAGCTTTGTCCTCCATTAATGTTAGAGTGACTGACTGTCTTGTGTGTCTGCTAGTTGTTGTTGTTGTTGTTGTTTGGTTGGTGCTGGTAGCTGTTATTTATATAGGTTTTATCTTGGGTGTTCTTGTTACATTTTTGTAGTTGGTTGTTAGTGATAAACAGTGTATGTGACTCCGGTGGTCAGCTCTCACAACTTGTTTGTCTCACTGTGTCTCAGTGTTGAACTCATGCTTAATAAAGTACATTCTAGTGCTTAATAAAGTACATTCTAGTGCTTAATAAAGTACATTCTAGTGCTTAATAAAGTACATTCTAGTGCTTAATAAAGTACATTCTAGTGCTTAATAAAGTACATTCTAGTGCTTAATAAAGTACATTCTAGTGCTTAATAAAGTACATTCTAGTGCTTAATAAAGTACATTCTAGTGCTTAATAAAGTACATTCTAGTGCTTAATAAAGTACATTCTAGTGCTTAATAAAGTACATTCTAGTGCTTAATAAAGTACATTCTAGTGCTTAATAAAGTACATTCTAGTGCTTAATAAAGTACATTCTAGTGCTTAATAAAGTACATTCTAGTGCTAATAAAGTACATTCTAGTGCTTAATAAAGTACATTCTAGTGCTTAATAAAGTACATTCTAGTGCTTAATAAAGTACATTCTAGTGCTTAATAAAGTACATTCTAGTGCTTAATAAAGTACATTCTAGTGCTTAATAAAGTACATTCTAGTGCTTAATAAAGTACATTCTAGTGCTTAATAAAGTACATTCTAGTGCTTAATAAAGTACATTCTAGTGCTTAATAAAGTACATTCTAGTGCTTAATAAAGTACATTCTAGTGCTTAATAAAGTACATTCTAGTGCTTAATAAAGTACATTCTAGTGCTTAATAAAGTACATTCTAGTGCTTAATAAAGTACATTCTAGTGCTTAATAAAGTACATTCTAGTGCTTAATAAAGTACATTCTAGTGCTTAATAAAGTACATTCTAGTGCTTAATAAAGTACATTCTAGTGCTTAATAAAGTACATTCTAGTGCTTAATAAAGTACATTCTAGTGCTTAATAAAGTACATTCTAGTGCTTAATAAAGTACATTCTAGTGCTTAATAAAGTACATTCTAGTGCTTAATAAAGTACATTCTAGTGCTTAATAAAGTACATTCTAGTGCTTAATAAAGTACATTCTAGTGCTTAATAAAGTACATTCTAGTGCTTAATAAAGTACATTCTAGTGCCCAGATGACAAAGTGGATGTATTAATTTCAGTTCTAATCCCGATTTTATGGTCAGTTTTTGCCTGTTTACATTGTGACTACCACTCATTGTTTTGTATTTCGTGGCCAGGTCTACTTCGATTTAAAATTTCTTAGCATTTAATAGACTCAAAAAAATTAACCTGTCAGTGTCTTGCAGTTTTTTCATATCTTCCGGTTGAATGATTCTCTATAATGTTGCAACAGCTTCGAACATAAAGCGATGAGACTCTCCGTGTCGTTGCAGGATAATCCACGCACATCGGGAACAGTACAGGTACTAACACCAAGCCTTATCCGGAGTATACCTGGAGAGGGTTTTGGGCATCAACGCCCCCGCGGCCCGGTCTATGAATAGGGGTACTGACACAGTGGGTGGTGCCGCGGCCCGGTCTATGATCAGGGGTACTGACACAGTGGGTGGTGCTGCGCCCCAGTCTATGACCAGGGGTGCTGACACAGTGGGTGGTGCCGCGGCTTGGTGTACGACCAGGGGTACTGACACAGTGGGTGGTACCGCGGCCCGGTGTAAGACCAAGGGTGCTGACACAGTGGGTGGTGCCGCGGCCCGGTGTATGACCAGGGGTGCTGACACAGTGGGTGGTGCCGCGCCCCGGTGTATGACCAGGGGTGCTGACACAGTGGGTGGTGCCGCGCCCCGGTGTATGACCAGGGGTGCTGACACAGTGGGTGGTGCCGCGCCCCGGTCTATGACCAGGGGTGCTGACACAGTGGGTGGTGCCGCGCCCCGGTGTATGACTAGGGGTGCTGACACAGTGGGTGGTGCCGCGCCCCGGTGTATGACCAGGGGTGCTGACACAGTGGGTGGTGCCGCGCCCCGGTGTATGATCAGGGGTACTGACACAGTGGGTGGTGCCGCGCCCCGGTCTATGACCAGGGGTGCTGACACAGTGGGTGGTGCCGCGCCCCGGTCTATGACCAGGGGTGCTGACACAGTGGGTGGTGCCGTGCCCCAGTCTATGATCAGGGGTACTGACACAGTGGGTGGTGCCGCAGCTTGGTGTACGACCAGGGGTACTGACACAGTGGGTGGTACCGCGGCCCGGTGTATGACCAGGGGTGCTGACACAGTGGGTGGTGCCGCGGCCCGGTCTATGACGAGGGGTACTGACACAGTGGGTGGTGCCGCGCCCCGGTCTATGACCAGGGGTACTGACACAGTATGTGGTGCCGCGCCCCGGTCTATGACCAAGGGTACTGACACAGTGGGTGGTGCCGCGGCCCGGTCTATGACCAGGGGTACTGACACAGTGGGTGGTGCCGCGGCCCGGTCTATGACCAGGGGTACTGACACAGTGGGTGGTGCCGCGGCCCGGTGTACGACCAGGGGTACTGACACAGTGGGTGGTGCCGCAGCCCGGTGTATGACCAGGGGTACTGACACAGTGGGTGGTGCCTACTGCCTTGTACCCGGTACAATACTCACACTATAAAGTGCATGTCATGGAGCCTCCTTGCAGGAACTGACTTTTTTCTGTCATGCAAGACGAAAATCAGGTCTTAACATAAGTATTTCAAACGACCATGATAGTCATGATTTAGACCATTACTTCAGCAATGCTCTATCAGCATTCACATACAATGATATTTTTCGAATTATAGGTAAACCATTTTAATCCAGCGTCCAGTAGTAAACTCCTTGAATGGAGTACCATAAATAGTGAATGAGAGGGTTCTGTTTACATTTACAAAATAGTTTGGGTAAATATTTGAGTCAGAATGAGGACTTGCGTTACTGACGTTACCTTATAAGAACTGACAAGGTATACCTCGCTATGGATCAATGGTCTTGATATTATTTGTATGCCTGTGTATTCTATTGTGTACTTTTTGGTGTGGGTGTGTATTCAGATGGTTGTACTCCGAGAAATGTGATGGTTAAATTGCAGCTCTTGATCCTTCTTTTGTCCTTCGATTGACTGGTGTAGTCTGAATTGCTGGCTGTGAGGTGACTGTAAGGCAGTTACTGGGGCTCCATGATGGTGCTGCGGACTCTTGACAGCTCTGACGTCACCTTATATTCACTGTCCTGAAAGAGACTTTGTTGCAGTCCTGGAATATTCTCCTCCCTGGTCATCCAGGTGAAGTGTTCCTCCTCTGGTGATATGTTCGGCGGTATGTGTACTCAAAGGTCCCTTTACCACTCTCAGGTTTCTAGTAAAAACAAAATAACGCACATCACAACAATTTCCAGCTCCAGCAGTATTTACCTTCATCAATAATGGCTTCTCTCTTCTTCTTCTTCTTCTTCTTCTTCTTCTTCTTCTTCTTCTTCTTCTTCTTCTTCTTCTTCTTCTTCCTTTCCTTCTTTATCTCCCCCAGAAATAATTCCCCCCGCCAAGGAACCTCGGAAATAATAACAAAGGTTCAACAAAAACCTCCACTTTTCCCCCACCAATATCCCCGCCGCTAACAAACATTCCTTCAAAAGAAGAAGAAAAAATAAACCCGAGTATTTTTCCCCTTCCTCCAAAAATAGGGTAATTTCCCGGGACCAAATGTTGTGTCCTCAGTGAGGTGGATATTGTGTCCTCAGTGAGGGGAATATTGTGTCCTCATTGATGGGAATATTGTGTCCTCAGTGAGGGGAATATTGTATCCTCGGAGAGGGGAATATTGTATCCTCAGTGAGGTGGATATTGTGTCCTCAGTGAGGGGAATATTGTGTCCTCAGTGATGGGAATATTGTGTCCTCAGTGAGGGGAATATTGTATCCTCAGTGAGGGGAATATTGTATCCTCAGTGAGGGGAATATTGTATCCTCAGTGAGGGGAATATTGTATCCTCAGAGAGGGGAATATTGTATCCTCAGTGAGGTGGATATTGTGTCCTCAGTGAGGGGAATATTGTGTCCTCAGTGATGGGAATATTTTGTCCTCAGTGAGGGAATATTGTATCCTCAGTGAGGGGAATATTGTATCCTCAGTGAGGGGAATATTGTATCCTCAGTGAGGGGAATATTGTATCCTCAGAGAGGGGAATATTGTCCTCAGTGAGGGGAATATTGTATCCTCAGTGAGGGGAATATTGTGTCCTCAGTGAGGGGAATATTGTATCCTCAGTGAGGGGAATATTGTGTCCTCAGTGAGGGGAATACTGTATCCTCAGTGAGGGGATTATTGTATCCTCAGTGAGGGGAATATTGTATCCTCAGTGAGGGGAATATTGTGTCCTCAGTGTGGGGAATATTTTGTCCTCACTGAGGGGAATATTGTATCCTCAGTGAGGGGAATATTGTATCCTCAGTGAGGGGAATATTGTGTCCTCAGTGAGGTGAATATTGTATCCTCAGTGAGGGGAATATTGTGTCCTCAGTGAGGGGAATATTGTGTCCTCAGTGAGGGGAATATTGTGTCCTTAGTGAGGGGAATATTGTGCTCAGTGAGGGGAATATTGTGTGCTCAGTGAGGGGAATATTGTATCCTCAGTGAGAGTGAATATTTTGTCCTCAGTGAGGGGAATATTGTGTCCTTAGTGAGGGAATATTGTCCTCAGTGAAGGAAATATTGTGTCCTCAGTGAGGGGAATATTGTGTCCTTAGTGAGGGATATTGTCCTTAGTGAGGGGATATTGTCCTCAGTGAGGGGATATTGTCCTTAGTGAGGGGATATTGTCCTCAGTGAGGGGAATATTGTGTCCTTAGTGAGGGGATATTGTCCTTAGTGAGGGGATATTGTCCTCAGTGAGGGGAATATTGTGTCCGCAGTGAGGGGATATTGTTCTCAGTGAGGGGATATTGTTCTCAGTGAGGGGATATTGTCCTCAGTGAGGGAATATTGTGTTCTAGTGAGGGATATTGTCCAGTGAGGGGATATTGTTCTCAGTGAGGGGATATTGTTCTCAGTGAGGGATATTGTCTCAGTGAGGGATATTGTATCCTCAGTGAGGGAATATTTGTCCTCAGTGAGGGAATATTGTCCTCAGTGAGGGAATATTGTCCTCAGTGAGGGATATTGTCCTCAGTGAGGGAATATTGTGTCCTTAGTGAGGAGATATTGTCCTTAGTGAGGGATATTGTCCTCAGTGAGGGGATATTGTCCTCAGTGAGGGATATTGTCCTCAGTGAGGGGATATTGTCCTCAGTGAGGGGATATTGTCCTCAGTGAGGGGATATTGTCCTCAGTGAGGGGAATATTGTGTCCTCAGTGAGGGATATTGTCCTTAGTGAGGGATATTGTCCTCAGTGAGGGGAATATTGTGTCCTCAGTGAGGGGATATTGTTCTCAGTGAAGGGATATTGTTCTCAGTGAGGGGATATTGTTCTCAGTGAGGGGATATTGTTCTCAGTGAGGGGAATATTGTGTCCTCAGTGAGGGATATTCTCAGTGAGGATATGTTCTCATAGAATATTAGTGAGGTATAGTCTTAATAGGGAAAAGACGGCCCTCCGTCCCCACCTAGGGGCCCTCAATCCCCACATACGGGCCGTCAGTCCCCACCTACTGGACGTCAGTCCCCTCCTAGGGGCCCTCAGTCCCTACCTACGGGCCCTCAGTCCCCACCTACGGGCCCTCAGTCCCCACCTATGGGCCCTCAGTCCCCACCTACGGGCCCTCAGTCCCCACCTACGGGCCCTCAGTCCCCACCTACGGGCCCTCAGTCCCCACCTACGGGCCCTCAGTCCCCACCTACGGGCCCTCAGTCCCCATCTACAGGGGAGGGCCCCGGGAACTCTTCAGTTTTATTACTTTTAAAAATTTCTTCAAAACAAAAATATATTCTCACAGTTGCCAGAATTTATTTCTAGGCCTAAACATAGCTCATTTTGAGGCTTAAACATAGCTCATTTTGAGGCCTAAACATAGCTCATTTTGAGGCCTAAACATAGTTCATTTTGAGACCTAAACATAGCTCATTTTGAGGCCTAAACATAGTTTATTTTTAGGCTTAAACATAGTTCATTTTGAGGCCTAAACATAGTTCATTTTGAGGCCTAAACATAGCTCATTTTAAGACATAAACATAGCTTATTTTGTGGTCTAAACATAGCTCATTTTGAGACCTAAACACAGCTCATTTTGAGACCTAAACACAGCTCATTTTGAGACCTAAACACAGCACATTTTAAGGCCTAAACATACCTCATTTTGAGGCCTAAACATAGCTCACTTTGAGACCTAAACATCGGACATTTTGGGACCTAAATATCGGACATTTTGGGACCTAAACATCGGACATTTTGGGACCTAAACATGGATATTTTTGGAACCTAAACATCGGACATTTCTCTAATTAAAGAAACATTCTCCCTATGTCAAGTTATTTTTGTCTTAACATGAAATTTCCACTCCCTGAACGTGGGAGTCTTTTTCTCCCTGAACGTCTATTCTCCCTCTCTCTCCCTCCTCTTCCCCCCCATCCCCTCCCACTAAGCATTGGCTTGACAGGGAAATTTTCCCAGCTGGTAGGCCGTGGCGGGGATATTACTGTCGGCTACTTATTATTAGAAGCTTGGCGGGGATAAACAATGAGTCATCTTTCCCTAGTTCAAGAAATTTTTTCCCCCATTTTTTTGGTTTGCAGGGGAATTATTCAGGGATGCGTGTGTGTGTGTGTGTGTTGAGTTATACACTGTGTGTGTAACTTGTTGTATACTACTGTGTGTATAACCTGTTGTATACACTGTGTGCATAACATGTTGTATACACTGTGTGTATACCTTGTTGTATACACTGTGTGTATAATTTGTTGTATACACTGTGTGTATAATTTGTTGTATACACTGTGTGTATAACTTGTTTTATACACTGTGTGTATAACTTGTTGTATACTACTGTGTGTATAACCTGTTGTATATAGCTGTCTGTATGAATGGTCACATGTAAACAGTGGGACGCAGCACCTGGTATATATGAGAGAGAGAGAGAGAGAGAGAGAGAGAGAGAGAGAGAGAGAGAGAGAGAGAGAGAGAGAGAGCAGACAAGACAGACAGACAGACAGACAGACAGACAGACAGAGAGAGAGAGAGGGAGAGAGAAAGTGAGGTAGAGAGAGAGAGAGAGAGAGAGAGAGATCCTTAACCTAACCTGTGTAAAAGAGAGAGAGAGAGAGAGAGAGAGAGAGAGAGAGAGAGAGAGAGAGAGAGAGAGTCCTCTGCTCTACCACTGACAGGAAGCTCTCAGCTCTCGACTATTCAATCATTCCGTCCCTGCTCAGACAAGACGGATCTTACACAGATGACAACAAAGAAATGAGTGAGATACTGAAATCTCAATATGACTGTGTTCAGCGAACTACTAATCAGTCTAAAGATAGACAATCCAAACAATTTTTTCATGAATGAGCCTCAAAACCCTGCCAATGTATGTCAAATTTCTGACATAACACTAACTCCACTAGACTTTGAGAAAGCCATCGACGACATGCACAAGCACTCAGCCCCAGGTCCAGACTCGTGGAACTCTGTGTTCATTAAGAACTGCAAGAAACCCCTCTCACAGGCCCTAAGTATACTATGGAGAAGGAGCTTAGACACAGGCGAGATTCCACAGTCACTAAAAACGGATATAGCCCCACTCCATAAAGGTGGCAGCAAAGCAGTAGCTAAGAACTATAGACCAATAGCTTTAACGTCCCATATCATAAAAATCTTTGAAAGAGTTCTAAGAAGCAGGATAGCAAACCATCTGGACTCCCAAAAATTGCACAACCCAGAGCAACATGGTTTCAGAGCAGGTCGCTCCTGCCTCTCGCAACTGCTAGACCACTATGATATGGTCTTAGATGCTCTGGAAAACAAGCAGAATGCAGATGTAGTATACACAGATTTTGCAAAAGCCTTTGACAAGTGTGATCATGGTGTAATAGTACACAAAATGCGTGCTAAAGGGATAACTGGCAAAGTAGGCAGATGGATCTTCAACTTTCTAACCAATCGAACACAAAAAGTAGTGGTAAACAAAGTTAAATCGGAAGCTGCCATAGTGAAGAGCTCTGTCCCACAAGGCACAGTACTCTCCCCTATCCTGTTCCTCATCCTCATATCAGACATAGACAGAGATGTAATCCACAGCACCGTGTCATCCTTTGCAGATGATACTAGGATCTGCATGAGAGTGTCATCCATTGAGGACACGGCAATCCTCCAAGAAGATATAAACCAAGTTTTCCAATGGGCAACAGAGAACAATATGATGTTCAATGAAGACTAATTCCAACTACTCCGTTATGGAAAACTGGAGGAAATAATAGCTAGGACTGAGTATACTATAAACTCTAATCACACAATAGAGCGGAAAAGTAATGTGAAGGACCTGGGTGTGGTAATGTCCGAAGACCTCACCTTCAAGGACCACAACAATGCCACTATTACATCTGCGAGGAAACTGATAGGATGGATAATGAGAACATTCAAGACAAGAGATGCCAAGCCAATGATGAATCACTTGTTCTCTCTAGGCTGGAATACTGCTGTACATTAACATCCCCATCCAAGGCAGGTGAAATTGCAGATCTAGAGAATGTACAGAGAACCTTTACTGCACGTATAAGTTCCATCAAACACCTTAACTACTGGGAACGCCTGGAAGCACTACACTTATATTCACTGGAGCGCAGGCGAGAGAGATATATCATAATCTACACCTGGAAGATTCTGGAGGGACTGGTCCCTAATATGCACACAGAAATCACTCCATACGAAAGCAAAAGACTTGGCAGACGGTGCAACATACCCCCAGTGAAAAGTAGGGGCGCCACTGGTACACTAAGTGTCAGGGACCCAAGACTGTTCAACAGCCTCCCACCAGCTATAAGGGGCATTACCAGTAGACCTCTGGTTGCCTTCAAGAGGGAGCTGGACAGATCCCTAAAGTCAGTGCCAGATCAGCTAGGCTGTGGTTCGTACTTCCACTACCCTTCTCCACCTCTCTCCTCCCCACCCCTACACATCCCTTATCCCTTCCCCAAACTTCCCCATCCCTCTCCCATTCCTCTCTCCACCCCACCGCTCCTCCATCCCTCCTCACACCTCCACTCCCCCTCCCCTCATCACCTCTCGTCTCCCCACCCAGTCCCACCCCTCACAACCCCTTCCCCACCCCTCCCCTACCCTCCTCCTCCTACACCAACTATACACTAACTCATACAGGAGAATAATGTCCTGTATAAAGCTGTTTCAGTTTGAATGTATCACTCGCGCGCGCACGTACACACGAGACCGCGTGCGCACACAACCACGTGCGCGGGCGCGCAAATATGTGAGTGTACTAACAATATTCTCCCATTCTGAAAAACCTACTGAAATTAACAGAATGAGGATAAATTCCCTGGAAGACAGTAAATTCCCTGGAAGACAGTAAATTCCCTGAAAGACAGTAAATTCCCTGGAAGACAGTAAATTCCCTGGAAGACAGTAAATTCCCTGGAAGACAGTAAATTCCCTGGAAGACAGTAAATTCCCTGGAAGACAGTAAATTCCCTGGAAGACAGTAAATTCCCTGGAAGACAGTAAATTCCCTGGAAGAAGGTAAACTGATAAATAAAATAAGGTAGGAATATCGATAGAATATTATGTAAACAAGCCTCTCTCTCTCTCTCTCTCTCTCTCTCTTTCTCTCTCTCTCTCTCTCTCTTTCTCTCTCTCTCTCACTAGCCTTGTGTAAGATAGTACCAGTGTTACACAGAAGGGGAAGAATAAATTTAAATTAATAAATAGTTTGGTTGTAAGTTAGATGTATGCTAAATCTGTGTGTGTTATGACTGGTCATACTCACAGTGGAATGTTAACCTGACTGTATCTGTTATGACTGGTCATACTAGCAGTGGAATGTTAACCTGACTGTATCTGTTATGACTGGTCATACTAGCAGTGGAATGTTAACCTGACTGTATCTGTTATGACTGGTCATACTCACAGTGGAATGTTAACCTGACTGTATCTGTTATGACTGGTCATACTAGCAGTGGAATGTTAACCTGACTGTATCTGTTATGACTGGTCATACTAGCAGTGGAATGTTAACCTGACTGTATCTGTTATGACTGGTCATACTCACAGTGGAATGTTAACCTGACTGTATCTGTTATGACTGGTCATACTCACAGTGGAATGTTAACCTGACTGTATCTGTTATGACTGGTCATACTAGCAGTGGAATGTTAACCTGACTGTATCTGTTATGACTGGTCATACTAGCAGTGGAATGTTAACCTGACTGTATCTGTTATGACTGGTCATACTCACAGTGGAATGTTAACCTGACTGTATTTGTTATGACTGGTCATACTAGCAGTGGAATGTTAACCTGACTGTATCTGTTATGACTGGTCATACTCACAGTGGAATGTTAACCTGACTGTATCTGTTATGACTGGTCATACTAGCAGTGGAATGTTAACCTGACTGTATCTGTTATGACTGGTCATACTCACAGTGGAATGTTAACCTGACTGTATCTGTTATGACTGGTCATACTAGCAGTGGAATGTTAACCTGACTGTATTTGTTATGACTGGTCATACTAGCAGTGGAATGTTAACCTGACTGTATCTGTTATGACTGGTCATACTAGCAGTGGAATGTTAACCTGACTGTATCTGTTATGACTGGTCATACTAGCAGTGGAATGTTAACCTGACTGTATCTGTTATGACTGGTCATACTAGCAGTGGAATGTTAACCTGACTGTATCTGTTATGACTGGTCATACTAGCAGTGGAAGAA